>JAKSZT010054267.1:3189239-3221041 GCA_026826555.1 Tolypeutes matacus | reverse complement strand
CATTTGTATTTCTTCCTTGGAGAAGTGTCTTTTCAGGTCACTTGCCCTTTTTTTATATGGGTTGTTTGTCCTTTTATTTTCGAGGTGAAGGATTTCTTTATATATGCAGGATATTAGGCTCCTATCGGATATATGGTTGCCGAATATTTTTTCCCATTGGGTAGGTTGCCTTTTTATTTTCTTAATAACATCCTTAGAGGTGCAGAAGTTTTTAATTTTGAGGAGATCCCATTTATCAATTCCTTTTTAAAAATCTGACTATAGATGTGAGGGTCTATTGCTGGTTTTGGATTCAGTTCCTTTTTTCAATCTCACTTTATGCCAGTACCATGTTATTTTTACCACTGTAGCTTAGTAGTATGCTTTAAAGTCCAGATGTGAGAATCCTCCACATTGTTCTTTTTAAAGGTATTTTTGGGTCTTCAATGCCCCATACCCTTACAAATAAATTTGATTGTTGGCTTTTTTATTTCTGTTGAAAAACGGGTTTTGGGATTTTTATTGGAATTTTCTTGAATCTGTAAATCAGTCTGGGTAAAATTAACATCTTAACTAGATTTCTTCTTCCAGTTCATGATCATGGATTGTCTTTCCATTATATAAGTCTTCTTCAGTTTCTTTAGCAATGCTTTGTAGTTTTCTGAATACAGGCCTTTATGTCCTTTGTTAAGTTTATACTTAGGTTATTGTTTTAGTCATTATTTTAAAAGTTTTTTTTTCCTCCAAATTTGAACCTCAGATTGAACGTTGATAGTGTATATAAATGCTTGTATTAGTCAGGGTACTCAAAAGAAACAGAATCCACAGGAGATATCTGTAAGCAGTATGAGATTTTATAAAATTGTCTCCTGTGGCGGTGGGGATGCACACGTCCAGATTCCACAGGAAGGCTGCAAACCAGGGCTCCAATGAAACTCCAAAGAAGGTCCCTGATTAGTTTGTGGGAGATGTTGTCTGTCCAAAGACACGCTGGGAAATTCTTTCTAAATGCTGAAATAATTTCCCCTTCTAAGGCATTCAACTGATTGTATAAAACCTTACTCATTGATGAAGGTAAGCTCTTTGGTTGATTGTAGATGCAATCGGCCATCTGTGTGATAAAATCAGTGGTGACTAAAGTTCATAAATGTCCTTATTTATAATTGGCCCAGTGTTTGCTTGACAAAACACCTGGGCACAATTACCTGGACACATTAGCCTAACCATCACAATGCTATTGCTTTTGTATATTTATCTTGTATCCCACCACTATTCTGAATAGTCTATTAATTCCAGGAACTATGTCATAGATATTTTTGGATTTTCTAGATATAGGAGCGTATCATCAGTGAATAGTGAAAGTTTTCATTCTTCCTTTCATATTTGTGTGCTTTTATTGCTTTATCTAGCCTAATTTCTCCAGCTAGAACTTATAACACAATATTGAATAATAATGATGACAGAGTTCATCCTTGTCTTGTTCCTGATCTCAGTGGCAAAGAATTAAGTCTTTCACCACTGAGTAAAATGCTAGCTGTAGGTTTTCCTTATATGTACATTACCATATTGAGAAAGCTTCCTTCTATTCCTATTGTTAGGAGAGTTTTTATTATTATTATCATTATTATTATTATCAAGAAAGGGTGCTGTATTTTCTCAAAAATTTTTCTGCATCAATTGAGAGGATCACTTGATTTTTCTTCTTCAATTTATCAATGTGGTTTATTACACTAATTGATTTTCTTGTGTTGAATCACCCTTGTATACTTGATCATAATGTATAATGTATTTAATGTATTTTTGGATTTGTTTTACAAGTATTTTGTTGAAGACTTTTGCATCTATATTCTTTAGAGGTATTGGTCTGTAGTTTCCTGTTTTAGTAGTATCTTTACCTGGTTTTGTTATTAGGGTGATATTGGCTTCATAGAATGAGTTTGGTAGCTTTCTATCCTGTACAAATTTTTGGAAGAGCATTGGCAAGATTGTCATTAGATCATCTCTGAATCATGGGTAGGTTAAATCTGTGAAGCCATATGATCCTGGGCTTTTCATTTTTGGGAGTTTGTTTTTATTTTTTAATTTTGAAGAAACTTTAGAATATATAAGTGTTACATAAAAAATATAAGGGATTCCATATTTCTCAAGCCTCCCCCTCCCACACATTCCCACATTAACAACATCTTTCATTAGTGTGTTACATTTGTTACAATTGATGAACACTATTGAGGAATGGTTACTAACCATGGGCCAAAGTTTACATTATTGTTTACATTTTGTCCTGCACAATTTTATAGATTATGACAAAATGTATAAGGACCTGTATCCATTATTGCAATTTCATGCAGGACAATTCCATTGTCCAAAAAATGTCCTCATGTTACACCTATTCTTCCCTTTCCTTCCCCTCAGAACCTCTGCTGGCCACTGCCTTCATATTAATGATAAAAGTTCTTCCATTGCTAGAATAATAATAAGTTTACAAGGGAAATCCTTAGATTGGGGAATAAATAATGAACTAAAGTTATTATTCTGTTATAGATGTATTATCTTTTGGGGGATTTTAATGACTGTATCAGTCTCTTCACTTATGATTGATTTGTTGAGGTCTATTTCTTCTAGGGTCAGTGTAGTATGTTAATGTTTTCCTAGGAATTTGACAATCTCGTCTAGGTTGTCCAGGTTTTTGAGATAGAGTTGTTGATAGAATCCTCTTACTATCTCTCTTATTTCTGCAGGGTGAGAGGGGAAGTCTCCATGCTCATTTCTGATTGTATTTATTTGCATTCTTGTCTCTGTTTTTCCTTGTCAATCTAGATAAGGGTTTGTCAATTTTGTTTATCTTCTCGAAGAAACAACTTTTGGTTTTGTTGATTCTTGGTATTGGTTCATTGTTCTCAAATTCATTTATTTCTGCTCCAATCTTTAATGTTTCTTTTGTTCTGCTTGGTTTGGGATTAGTTTGCTGTTCTTTTCTAGTTATTCCAGCTATGTAGTTATGTCATCGAATTTAGCTCTTCTTTTTTAATGTAAGCTTTGAGGGCTATAAATTTCCTCATCACTGCCTTTGAGGAGTCCCATAGGTTTTGGTGTATGTGTTTACTTTTTCATTTATCTCAAGATATTTGCTGAATCCTTGCAATTTCTTCTTTGAACCATTGGTTATTTAAGTGTGTGTTGTTTAATCTCCATATATTTTTTAATTTTCCATTTTTCTGCCCATTATTGATTTCCAGTTTCATTCTGTTATGAATAGTGAAAATATTTTGTATAATTTCAATATTTTATTGAGATGTTTCATTTAACACAGCATATGGTTTATCTTAGAGAAGGATAAATGAGCACTTGAAAAGAATGCATATCCTGCTGTCTTGGGATGCAATATTCTTTAGAAGTCTCTTAGATCTAGTTCATTTATCATATTATTCATGTTCTCTGTTTTTTTATTTAACCCTTGTCCAAATATTTTATTTAACCCTTGTCCAATATCCAATACTGAGAATGGTGTATTGAAATTTCCAACTATTATTGTAGAGATATCTATTTCTCCCTTCGGCTTTGCCAGTGTATGACTCATGAACTTTTTAGGCATTCAGATTAAATGCATAAATATGAATTATAGTTATTTATTCTTGGTGAATTTCCCCTTTTATTAATATATAAGGATGTTCTTCATAAGCATCCTTATTCCAGCTTTGCATTTATAATCTATTTTGTCCTTTATTACAATCACTATCCCACCTCTTTTTTCATTACTATGTGCATGGAATATCTTTTTCCAAATTTTCGCTTTCAACTGGGATGTGTCCTTAAACCTGAGGTGAGTCTCTTTTAGACAACACATAAATGACTCTTATATTTATCCATTCTATCAGTGTAAGTCTTTTGATTTGGAAGTTCAAACTATTAACATTCAATGTAAAGGCATTACTTACTTCATCAATTTTGTTCTTAGGCTTTCTGTTTTATATCATACTATTGTCCTTCTTTTTACCCTTTAAGTTACCCTTCCTATTAATGTTCATTTCTACATTCTTCAAGTCTCTCATCTTTGTTTCTTTCCTTTCATGCTGCAGTACTCCCAGTAGTATTTCTTTTAATTCTGGTCTTTTGGTAACAGATTCTATCAGTTTTTGTCTGTGAAAAACCTTGAACTCATCCTCATTTTTAAAGGACAATTTTGCCTGATACAGAATTCTTTGCTAGCAGTTTTTCTCTTTCAGTACCTTACATGCATCTTACCACATTTTTTCCTCCATGTTGCTGATGAGAGGTGGCACTTAATCTTATCGAGGTTCCCTTGTATGTGATGCTTCACTTTGTTCTTGCTGCTTTCAGAATCCTCTCTTTATCTCTGATATTTGTCATTCTGAATGGTAGGTGTCTCATGGTATATCTATTCAGATTTATTCTGTGTGTGTGTGCATTGTCATTCTTGGATATTGATATTTATGTCCTTCATAAGGGTTAGGAAGTTATTGGTCACTATTTCCTTAAATACTTTTTCTTCACCTTTTCCACCCTCTTCTCCTTCTGGGATAATGCATAAGTTTTTGCTTTCTTGCTGTCATTCAACACTTTGAGATGCTGTTACATTTTTTTCCATTCTCTTCTCTTTCTGTTCTCCTTGCTATTACAGTTCAGATGTTCTCTCTTCAGAATCACTAATTCTGTCTTCAGGGAATTCTAACCTGCACATATGTGCCTCTAATGTTTTTTTATTTTCATCAATCATGACTTTCTTTCACATAACGTCCATTAATTTTCTATGCAGGATTTCAAATTGTTCTTTATGATCACAAAGTGTCTTCTTAATATCCTTTATCAGTTTAGTTATATTTTCTTTCAATTCTTTGTCTTGATTTAGGTGAGTTGTGTGATTGTCATTGAATAGTTTTCTTAAATTCTGTATTTATTCAGGATATTTATGTTTTTATTTTCCTTTGGGTGAGCCATTGCTTCCTTTTTCCTTGTATGGTTTGTAATTTTTCACTGATGTATAACCATCTGATTACATTGGTGAATTTATTCTGATGGCCATTTTCTCTCTCTCCTGCTCTTTTTATTCCCATAGTTTTTATTTTATATTTGGTTTAAATTATTCTGTTACCATAGGGCCAAGAACTCACTAATGGGGCACAGATTTTATCCAGGAGTTAGAAAAAAAAAGAAACAAAAGCAGTTTGTCAATGCAAATTCCATCCTGGTCAGTAGATGGTGCATGTCAGAGCACTGTTCCACAGAGGTGTTCCTTTCCATCTCTATTTTCCTTTGTTTGGAAATCTAGCCAGAGGTGAGGTTCAAAGTGGTCTCTATTGGTCATATTCATTGAAGAGAAGTCCACCAACTCATTTGCTTTTTCCCATGTTATAATTGACAGGGGATTATATATCTGTTACCCTCTTGGTCAGCTGCAGTGAGTCAGGAGTTTTACCTTAGATTTATATCTTGGAGGTGAGAGACAGGAGCCATTCCCATCCTCAATGGTGGTGTGGTAACTCACATTTGCTGTTCAAAGTTTTCACCTCTCTGTCTCTCAACCTCCTGGAAGTTGTGTAGCATTGTCCTGGTCTGCTGACCACCAAAGCATGTCCCTCAGAAAGCTTATTGTTTGTTCTCTGTAGTTTTTTTGAGAGTTTAGCCCTACCTACTTAATCCAAAATCATCTTCCTACAATTTCCATGCCATTTTCCCTTCTTTCAGTTTTAAAAGCAAAAATCATCCCAATTAATGGACGTATAATTAGTCCAACACCATTAGTCTTATTAAGTAATATCTTGAATCATTTTTTTTATCTTTGATAATATATTGATAATTAAGTATTGTCAATATTCACTAAAAAATAAGCTTGTAGTATTTCATTTATAGTAAAATTAAGTTAAAGTTATTTAAACTTCCAGTCCACATATGTGGAATTTTTTTGTGTGTGTGTGAAAGTTCTCTTGCTGATGTAATTAGAGCATCTAATAACATTATTATAGAGACCCAAACGATTTTCTTCCCTACAGGAGAGGACAGTGGTAAGCACAGAAAAGAACTGTGCTCACTCAATAGAGAATGACTTGATTCGAGTGTAAGGTAATTCAAGCCTATTGGTGCTCTCACTAGAAATATAAAGATTTTATTTAGGATTTAGAGAGAGATACCCACACTTATAAAAGTAGGACAGTTAGAAATTAAAAAATGTTGTAAATGATATTGAGTGTTATGAATGGACCTAGTGCAATGTATAAATCTGCCAAAGGGTCACTGATGTAAAATATCAGAAATCTTTTGGCTTATAAAAAGGGTGTTTATTTGGGGTAAAAACTTACAATTACAAGGCCATAAAGACTCCAGGTCAAGGTTGTTTTCTCACCAAAGTCAGTTGCCATGTGTTGAAGCAAGACTGTGACTGATCTCTTCCTGGCCTTTCTTTTCCCTCTGTTCTTCTCTTCCACACTCTTCTTGTTAGGGCTTACTATATCTCAGCTGCAAACAGACATAGGGCTCATCTCTCATTGCTTACTTTCTCTCCTGGCATTGGGGCTTGTTTCTTTCTGGGCTTTGTCTATCAGTCTTGGATCTCTGCCCAAAAGCCTCTATAAGCTATCAAGCAAATGGCTCATACCTCCCCAGAGACACAGGATAAAAAATGACAAAGTTCTCTCCTTTTCTGTGTTTCTTCTTGAGAGAGTGACTGTTTATATCAGCAAACCAAGTAGGCAAGTACTTAACCTGAGTTACAACTTACTGATGTGGTCAATTCAAATCTCCAATCATAAAGGTAATTTAATCAAATGCATCTCAGCTATTTCTAATGAAATAAAGGATACCACATCCAGAGGAATAGATTTGTTTACAAACAATATTTTTTTCTATTTGCGATGCATAAATTACCTCAAAGTGCTACACTCCACCATCTGAATCCCAAAAAGATATAAAAACAAAAATCTTGAATCTTATCAGTAGCAATGCTAAGTACAAAATCACATCACAATCAGTACGGAAATAATTTGTCTTGGGACAAAGGTCCCCTCTGCCTGTAGGCTTGTGAAACTTGCAAAACAAGTTATCTGTTTTCAAGGTACAGAGGGACAGACATAGGATAAGCATTTGCATTACTATGAGAAGAATTTGGGACATAAACTTGAATCACAAGTCCCCAACTTTTTGAAAAACATGCAGGGCATACTCCATTTGATTTCAATGTCTGTGAGTGATTCTAAAAATGGTGCTTTATTCTCCTGGGGGCCACATGGGTGCCTACCTCTTCCACAGGCTTGCTCAAGGTCCATTTTCTTGCTTTGACCCTTATCAAACATCTGGGTGGTGACTAAGTTCCAGATCTTAAACTCCAGGAACATTGGGGGTGATAGCCACACTTTCCCCAATCTTTGGGGTAGATTGTCAACCTCCTTGGTAGAGTGAGGTGGTGCCAAAATTTTCCCTAATCTCTGGCATATTGGACCAAACTTGTAAAAACAGTGAGGTCTTTACCTGATATTCCCTAATTTTGGGGAACAGACCCCCCCAAATCAGAGAAGTGGGGTAGTGACCTCAAATCCTGCAACATATGGGAATCAAGCCCACTCCTCTCAGAGGAATGGGGTGGTGACCCTAACCTATAGGCGACAAGCCCACCAGCTTCAGACAAGTGGGGGTGGTGACCTACCTCTCCCCCCCCATCCAGAGAATGTGTTCAACACTCTTTTTAGCCTGGGGTGGCAAAACTCTCCCTGAACAAAGGGCTGGAACATCTACCCTCTTAAAAAGCTGGACCAAATTCACTCTCTCTGTACACATAACTGGAGACCCTCTGTTGGCTCAAGGAGGTGTCTTAATTCTAGACTTCAGCTTCCATTCTTTTCTTCTTAAAGCCTTTTTCCCTTCCATCTCTCCCTGCACTGTCACTTTTAGTCCAGGGTGACAGTGGTCAGCTTGCTTGTTGGTTTAGCATTCAAGAAGCAGGGATTCAAGCCATCAGATTGTAATACTTTCCACATGTCTTTCCTGGATAATTGTGTTTTCAATCCTGATTTACAAATTCCCTGTTTACTTAATTCCTCAAATTGAGCACTATCACATGGGGGCTTGATTTCCAAAAGCTTGGAATTTTCAGAATGTTTTTCTGATTTCTTTGTGCTTAACAATTCAGTTCTAACCTTATCTCTTTCCTCTAACTTTTTGTTATAAGCTGCAAAGGGAAACCATGCCACATGCTCAAATTTTACTTTGGAAAGCACTTCCGCTAAACATTCAAGCTTGCCATTTTCAAATTCCATCTTTCATATAACATCAGGAGTCAGTCTTACTAAGTTCTCTGCAACTTTAAAACATGTATAACCCTTCCTCCAGTTTCCAATAGTAGCTTCAACACTTCCTTCTAAGGCCTTATCACAAATAACTTTAAGCTCCATATTCCTACCAACAGTGACTTCAAAGCAGTCTGGAATTTTTCCATCAAGCATCTTATAAATTGTCCACAAAATACCCCATATCCATTTATAAAATCGTTCCAATATTTTTGGTAATTGCATCAGACTGTACCCCACTCTCCTGGTACCAAATTTTGTATTAGTCTGTGTGACAGTTAGGCTAACGTGTCAACTCAGCCAGGTAATTGTGCCCATTTCTTTGGCCAAGAAAGCACTGAGTATTGAAAAAAAAAGGAAATAATTAGACATTTCAGGGATTATTAGACATTGGCTCAGAAATGACAATAATTCCCGGATATTCAAAATGTCACTGCAGGCTACCAGTAAAAGTTGGGGATTATGGAGGTCAGGTGATTTATGGAGTTTTAGCTCAGATCCACCTCACATAGGGTCCAGTGGGTCCCCAGATCCATTATGTGTTTATTTTCCCAGTTCCAGAATGTATAATTGGAGTAGACATACTCAATAACTGGCTGAATCCCCACATTGGATCCCAGACTTTTGGAGTGAGGGCTATTGTGGAAGGAAAGGCCAAGTGGAAGTCACTAGAACTCCTTCTGCCTAGCAAAATAGGAAATCAAAAGCAATACTGGATTCCTGGGGGGGGGATTGCAGAAATTAGTGGAACCATCAATGATCTGAAGGATGCGGGAGTGGTGATTCCCACCACATTTCCATTCAACTATCTTATTTGGCCTGTGAAAGAAATAGATGGATCTTGGAAGATGACAATAGATTACCATAAATTTAACCAGGTGGTGACTCCAATCACAACTGCTGTCCCAGATATGGTATCATTGCTTGAGTTAATCAACATACCCCAATGTACATGGTATGCAGCTATTGATATGGCACAAAATTTTTTTCTCAATTGCCATTAATAAAGACTGCCAGAAACAGTTTGCTTTCAGCTGCAAAGGCCAACACTGTCCTCACTCATGGGTGTATGAACTCTTCATCTCTGTGTCATAATATTGTTGGCAGGAATGTTGATAATCTCTCTTTCCCACAAGACATCACACTGCTCCATTATATTGATGATATCATGTTAATATGACCTAATGAGAAAGAAGTAGCAAAGACTTCAGACTTATTGGTGAGCCATTTGCATGAGAGAGGATGAGAAATAAATACAATCTAAATACAGGGGCCTTCCACCTTGTTGAATTTTCTAGGTATCCAGTGGTGTAGGGCATGTTGAGATATCCCTTCTAAAGTTAAGGATAAGTTGTTGCATCTGGCTTCTCCTATGACCAAAAAAGAGGCACAATATCTAATTGGTTTCTCCAGTTTCAGGAGACAACACATTTCTCATGTGGGTGTGCTACTCTGGCCCATTTAGTGAGTGACCAGAAAAGCCAGTACTTTTGACTGGGGACTGGAATAATAGGAGGTTCTGCAACATGTACACACTGCTGTGCAAACTGCACTACCACTTGGCCATATGTTCCAGCAGATTCAATGGTGCTGGAAGTTTCAGTGGCAAATAGAGATGATGTCTAGAGCATTTGACAGGCCTTTATAGGAGAATCACAATGCAGATCTTGAGGATTTTGGAGCAAAGGCCTGCCATCCTCTGAAGGAAGTTACTCTCCTTTTGAGAAACAGCTTTTGGCCTGGTACTAGGGCTTAGTAAAGACAGAACACTTAACCATGGGCAATCAAGTTACCATGAGACCTCAGTTGCCTATCATGAATTGGGTATTGACTGACCCACCAAACCATAAAGTTGGGCATTCACAACAGCACTCCATAATAAAATGGAAGTGGTATATATAAGATAGGACTTGAGAGGGCCCTGAAGGCATGAGTAAGTTACACGAGGAAGTAGCCCAAATGCCCATGGACATCACCCCTGCCATGTTACCTTCTCTTTCCCAACCCACAGCTTTGACATCTTGGGGACTCCATTACAAGCAATTGACTGAGGAAGAGAAAACTCGGGCCTTGTTTACAGATGATTCTTCATGATATGTAGGTACCACTCAAAGTGGATATCTGCAGCATTTCAGCCCTTTTTTGGTACATCCCTGAAAGATAATGGTGAAAGCAAATCCTCCCAATGGGCTTCAAGCATTGCACCTGGTCATTCATTTTGCTTGGAAAAAGAAATTGCCAGAAGTATGTTTGTAAAATGATTCATGGGCTGTTGCCAATGGTTTGGCTGGATGGTCAGGGATTTGATAGGAACATGATTGGAAAATTGGTGCCAAAGAGATCTGGGAAATAGTTATGTAGAAAGACATTTCTGAACGGGCAAAAAGACATGAAAATATTTGTGTCCCACATGAATGTTTAACAGAGGGTAACTTCAGCAGAGGAAGATTTTAATTATCAAGTGGATAAGATGGTCCACTTTGTGGCTAACACTCAGCCTCTTCCCCCAGCCACTCCTGTCATTGCCCAATGAGCTCATGAACAAAGTGACCATGGATGTCAAGATGGAGGCTATGCATGAGCTCCACAACATGGACTTCCCCTCACTAAGGCTTATTTGGCTACAGCCACTGCTGAGTGCTCAATCTGCCAGGAGCAGAAACCCACACTCAGTCCCTAATATGGCTCCATTCCCCAAGGTGAACAACAGCCTGCTACCTGGTGACAGGTTGATTATATTGGACCACTTCCACAATGGAAAGGGCAGTGATCTGTTTTACCTGTAACAGACACATACTCCAGATATGGTTTGCATTTCCTGAACACAATGTTTCTTCCAAAACTATCACCCATGGACTTATCAAATGTTTTATTTACTGGCATGCCATTTCACATAGGGCTTCTTTCCCTCTGGGCTTCTAGTCCTCTCTCACTCCCGGTTATGGCTCATCTATGAGGCATTCCTATATCTCAGCTCCAGGCTGCTATAGGACTTGCCCCTCAAGGATTCTTTTCTCTCCTGGCTTAGGGTTCATTTCTTTCATTCCAAAACAACTAATCAGTAGGGCTTCAATATAAGATCAGTAGGTTACTCCTGAAATATCTGTAAGACAGATTCTGTCACAGAAAATCTTATCAAGCTCAAAGTTAACATGGGGGACAAAAGTAAGAAAATTACTATAATTTGAAATCTCCAGCATAAACAGTTGCTGTAAACCTTACAGAGAGTCAACCTCCAGCAATATTAACATAATATTTCACTGGCAAGGGCTATTTGAATCAGTTGTTAAACTTCTTCATTGGTTTTCTCTTAGTTTTCCAGAGATGGTTTCACAATACCACACAATGGGTAGCATTAGAAAAGAATTTATTGCTGCACAGTTTTTGATGTCAGAAGTCCCACAAAAAAGTTTGAGCAAGACTATGGTTTCTCTCAGAGTTTTCAGTTTTCTGGTGCTGACTTGTCACAATCATAGGTATTCCTTGCATTACCTCTCTGCTTTCATTCCCATGACAATCTCTCTCCATCTGAATCGGCTCTTCTGGATTTCACTGAATTCCACTTTCTTTTTATAAGAATTCTAGTAATATGGATTAAGACACACACAAATTCCTTTGGCCACACCCAAAGAAGATCTCCAACTAGTCAAAAATGAATCTACACCATTGCTCACCTTATCATATTAAAAAATATTATTTACAAATGGTCTCAAGAACACATAAATACCTTTATATGCAATAACATAGTCATTGTATTCATTTAAATTAAAAGTTATCCCAAATAATTATCTCCATCTCATTGAAAGAGTAGTCAACTAGAAAGTGGAGGAAATAATTCTCAGGTAAACATATATATATTTAAAAATATGATTAAATAAATATATCTCATAACTTCTGTGAAAATAAATACACTCCATGTAGGAGTATGTCCTAAAGAATATATGCTAGAAAATCAATGTGTTATTAGTATTCCTTTATAGTTATGGATATGTTAGACCTGCAGAATGCAAGTGATATTCCCCAGGTCACCTAACTATAACTATCAATACTGATTATTAATCCATCCAGGGTTCTTTCAGTTGAATGTTGATATGCTCATCTTCATCATAACTCTTCCATTTTGTTAAATGAAAAAGAACATAATCATATTCTAGACTTCAGCATGCGCTATTTGCATAGGCTGAATTGTACTATAAACCTATGTGCCAGAGATGTTGATATATCAGGCTTGGTTGGAGCTCCAATATTAGTATATTTTTAAGGCTGTCCATGGTGTAAATAATTGAAAATTTTTGAGAACCTTTTGTCTAAAATAGTTCCTTCTTAATGAAAGCATCTGTCCAGGAAAGGACATGAAGTATACAAGTTTCTGGCAACTGAGTGTGTGGCAGACACATCTTCTTTCCTAATGGAAATATAATATTTTGAGGGGATCAGTAAAATATTTAGTTGTAATTACCAACCTTCAGTAATTTCTTCATTTAAAGGTGACCAATGAAATTTAATAATAAAGTATTGGATGAGCTTTGCAAGAAAGTGTATTGAAAGAGAGTTTCTCAATATCATGATCTAATTAATATTTCATCTTCTTCACTCTTTTTGCACATAATGTTGAAAGGATCTGGATATGCAACATCTTTCTTATGACCATGAAGAAACAACAATGAATATTAACGATCCCTTCACTGATAATGGCAGATTATTATTGGAAATAACTTTCATTATTTCTATATTAACTTCTTTTTATATTAAAAATAACAATACTTTCAATGTAAACTTTGATCCATGCTTAGTGGCAGTGCTCCAAAATGTGTTCATCAATTGCAGTGAATGTACTTCACTAATGAAGGATGTTGTTAATGTGGGAAAATGTGGGAAGTGTGGGGAGTGGGGCATTTGGGAATTTCCTATATTTTTTAATGAGAAATTTGTATAATCTAAGTATCTTTAAAAATATAAAAAAGTAATAAAATTTTTAAAAATGTGCTGTTACTTGCAGATAGGTATGTTCATTGTGTGAATGTTGATCTGATGATTTATGAAATTATATGCCATTTGTTACTATATAGAAATATTTAAATTTTCTTCAAACAATTGTCTATTTAAGTAACTGGTCCAACTTAAGTAACTCCATCTTAACCTATATTTGGCATCTGTTTGCAAGTCAGGAATTTTCAAATGTAAAGAAGAATTATAAGAACTAGAACAGTAAACCTGTTGGGGAATGTTTTGTTGTCACAAACAAGAACCAGATATGATACATTCCTTGAAGTATTGTGTTCCTCCTTGAGGAAGCTGGCCACTTCCTTGAGGACTGATGCATAAACCTTGGAATGTATCTGTGTACTCACAAGTTGGCACCTATGGTTATCAAGTTCACTGGTTGTAAGCGCTATAAAAAGGGTGGTCCATGGTCAGGCTAGACTGAATTTTCACCCTGGGAGGGGAGGCTCAGCGCAGGTATGGTTTTCCAATCGGGGCTCTGGCTGACAGTTGATACCAGCCTTGTGAGGCCAGATGTTGGAGGCTCCCCAGGAGTGGTGGTACAACAGTTGGAACCCTGTTTTTTAGACAATTCTTTGCTTATTTCATGTTCTTCTAATTGCTAGAGGAAGTCTAATAAAATTAATGAGTATGTATATAGCCTTCTTTCATGCTTGAGTTGAATTAAACTATTATATTACAATATAAACATTTTATATAGCAAAAAAAATTATTCATCTGCAGACATCATACTTCAGTGATACAATCTGTTCTAAAGTATAGATGAATAGAGATAAAATTCTGGGGAAAATCATAAATGTTTGATTACATCAATAAGAGTTGAAACACTTAGCTCAAAATCTAAAAAAAAAATAAACTGACAATTAAAATCAATGATTTGAGCTAAAATGCATATGTTTGGGGAATGATCTTATCTAAAGATATACATTAATCAGTGTGGAAAAATGTTAAATCATCAATTTTACATATTTTTTTATTTCTTATAAAATCCTTAAATTTATATTTATTTTTCCTCCTTGATGTTGAGTATTATTGAGATTTGCAAACTTATTTCAATGGATATATCATATAAGACAATTGATTAAATCCTGTAATGAATTTCATATCAGGAAAGAGTACCAAATGAAATGTTATTTTAGAAACATTAGCAAATATTTACATGCTTAAACTAATATATCCAAATGATAGATAAAATATCACTCAACAGGACTTCATTTAATCCTTTTAGGAACGTTAGCTGTTGCAACATTTAAAGAAGGTAATGGATATTTTTCAGTAACCAGGAAATTTTTCCTATCCTACAAAACCATCATTCTAATCGGATGTATATATGTAATAAAAATGCTTGTTTATGCGAAGCAGAAGAATTGTCCAATAATGTTCATTAACACCATAAATAAAATAACAGAAATCTGGAAATAACAGAGACATTTTGATTAGAAAATGGATATTTGTACAAATATATGCATTGTAGTCCTTGAAAAGAATGTTATTAAAGAATTAAACAGAAATGGCTTGTTATTTGCAAGTACATTAATATAGTTGTTCCTTGGAGCACAAGCAGTGTGTTGTCATATAAGTGGAGAGGGTGGTTCCATATAATAGACTTTCCACCACTAGGTGGAAGTAAAAATTGGAGACAGCTTTACTTTATCCTTTAATGGAATGCATGTGGAACAAAACAGTCAGCATACAAGCATTAGAAGCTAGAATGCCCACGAATGATTGAAGCAGAATAATCAGCCCCCTCAAAAGGATGATATACTGGGAAATGTCCTAACACACCAATGGCAACAGACATGGAAATTTACAGAAAAAAAGGTTAATGATTAAAATCTAAAGAATGGAAGTGAAAGTGCATGCAAAGTGTATATGAAGAGTTGATGGAACCACTGTCCCATGAACAAATGACTGTTGAGATACAGTTCATTTTGTTCATGTTTAGAATATTATGTGAACGGTGTCAGTTAAATATTAATCATAAAATATGAATTTCAGATAGGGGTTCAGGTCTACCAAGAGTTAAAAATAAAGGAATGGATGTCATAGCCCAAAGCATGGTCTTATTATTTGATAGAAAATTAGTTGCCTTCCTGAGAAAGGTGTTGAAGAGGTACATCATGTCAAGGAAGGAGATATGACTGAATAGAAAATATATTGGAGTATGGAATCCAGGATCCATTTGGATAAGTTTAATAAGTATGATTTTAACACTAATGTCACTGAAAAGGGTATGGGTATAGTAAGAATAAAGAAAGTGTTCAATAGGCCATATTGGGGAAAAAAAGTCATATAAGATCTATGCCAAAACTTTCATTAACTTTCTTATGTTAAAACAAAATATTAAAGCATACAATTTCTTAAAATTTCAAGTAATAATATTTATTTTCATTTAAGAGAAAAAAGGATTACTTAATGCAATGGCATTATCTTGAATCAAATTAGGTGAATAGTTGTCTATTTCTCTTTCCATGCTCTAACTGTCTTTTGAGCCATAGTCACTTTGACCAATAATGAAATGAATATAAGTATTTTACTAATTATGGAATTCAAATATAATATGAAAAATGAAAGATATAAAACATTTAGGTGATTTGTACATACATGTTATTTTCTTCATCTGTCAATATTTTCAGCATATATTCTGAAAAAAAATTAACTTGCAAAATTCAAAGTCATCAATTCAGAAAGATAGTGTTGGTTGAATATAGTATAATTTTTATAAAGTTCGTTAATGTATTTCTCAATTTTTAAATTAAATTGAATAAATTATAATTCAAGGTGTATTAACATTTTTTGGAAGGAATATCACCAATTTATTAATTAATTCATGTATATTGCTCCCTTTAAATCTAGATGAGACTATGACAGTCTAGGAAAAATAAAGTATGCCAGACAATACATAGATTTTGAGAATGAGTCAATAAGATATAATTTAGCACTTAGAGATCTATCTTTCAGTTTAGGAGCATATCAAATAGTTTAACCAAGCTAAGGATTTTAATTTTACCCCCCCCCTTTTTTAAAAAAATACAGCCTAGAAAATAGAAACGAAAATGTATTTCTGTGTTCATTATATTTGTATTAATTTTTTTAATAAAAAGTAGAAACAGAGTGAGTGATTGTAGGAAGATTGTAAGTTGGGAGTTCCAGAACTAAGTCTTTCCAGAAAAACAATTATTGAATGGTCATGAACTGTCTGAAACAAATATTTTGAAACTCTAGATGCCAGAAGAACACTGTACAGCATCCAGGAAAGAGGGTATGGAAAGGGCTGAAAAATTATGTAAAAGAACTGTAAATTTCCCTTTCTGTGTGGTGGCTAGAAACATGCTACCCCATTCTCATGAGAGAGTCCATGGGCTCCAGCACTTGGCTAGTTCATTGGTGACAGAAAAGAATACAAACTCTTCATCCCTAAGACCAAGTGTTATCACCCTGACCAGCAATCACAGCTTTTGATTGGCAACTTCTTATCACTGGATCTCTTGCTCTGAGTGCATAAATTCTTTTAATGCTTGGACAACGATTTTGGCAACTATTATTTCAATCCACCCTGAAAAGGAATGGCAGCTGTGAAGATTTAAAAAACTGCATTTACTAAGGTCTATGGAGACAACTAGCTGATGGGGTGCATTTGATGGACAATCCAAAAAAGTTCAGTTTTGGGAAGCCATCAGAGAAGCTTTTGGCACCCGACCTTATCCCCTCTCTAGGACACTTTGGAGTGGGTCTGAACCCCATTTTTGGAACCTTGTCCTTATTTTAGCTGGTGATGGTGTGTTACTTTGATGGTCATTTTCTCTAATTTGCCTAGGAATTTAGTATTGTGTAGGTGTGTGCTACCTCTGTTCTTTGATTCTTATTTCAATTTGTTCTAGATCTTTAAGATTGCCCATGTTGGCTCAAATCATGGCCATGGACCCAGTAGTGCACTGTAGAACATTTTCCAGGGGCCTTGGTGACAGGGACATAAAGTTATTAAGAAATCTTTTTTATTTGTTTCCTATTTACTTTAAAATATATATATATATATATATAAATGTATTCTTATGTATTTATTTTTTTCTAAAAGATACTTAGATTACATAAAATGCTACATAAAAATATCAAAATATTAAGGATTCCCATATGCCCCAATCCCCACAGCTCCCACGTTTCCTCACATTAACAATTTCTTTCATTGGTGTGGTACACTCATTGCAATTGATGAACACATTTTGGAGCATTTAAATAAGGATGAATTATAATTTACATTGAAGTTTACACTCTCTCCCACTCAATTCTGTATGTTATGGCAGGATATATAATGCCCTGTATCTGTCATTGTGGTGTCATTCAGGACAATTCCAAGTCCCAAAAATTTGCCCATATTATACCTTTCGCTCCCTCTCCCTGCACTCAGCTTTCCCAGTACCACTGTCTCCACATCAATGACATAATTTCTTCCATTGCTAGAATCACAATAAGTCTATAGTAGAATACCAGTAAGTCTACGTTAGTCCATATTTTATCCCCCAATCCTGAAGATTCTGGGATGCTGATTCACACTCCACCTCTAATTGAGAGGGCGTTTAGATCCCGTATGGCTGATGGATGGGACTCTCTTGTTTGCGGTTATCGACTCTCTCAGTACTTTTTTCTTGTGCACTTTCGTGGTATACCATCAGATGGCATTCTTTGTGTTCACTTTCTTGTTTTGTCATCAGATGGCTTTCTTCAGCAGAGCTTTCTCTGGTGAATGTTTTTCCCTGGAACTCTGCTGGGTGGACTGTGTAAAATCAATGTCCTGGAGAATTCTACCTCAGGTCAGGTTATTCTGGCCTAGCTGCACAAATCAAACACACTTGAGAGCTGCTCTCTTCACTCCCTTTTCCAAGGGAGGAATTAAATTTCAACTGAAATACCAATACAGGACAGTAAAGAGGGTGTTTGAGAAGGAACTTCTATTAGTTCACTCCCCAGTCCTAGGGAAAACATAACCATGACTCTACCTAGCCTTGAAGGGGGCAACCTGTGTTATGCCACAGACCATGTTCACTGGAGAAAAGACAAATCAGACATAGACTGTGTCCCACCCTCTCTCTATTCCTGTGGCATTGGACCCCTGTGACACTCTCAGTCTGTAGCTGCCAGCCAGTCAGGAAAGAGTAACAGTCATATATTATGTATCTTTGCATCTAAACATGGTGTCCTAAAATCTATGAGTCAAACTCTGATTTAACAAAATTGAAAGAAAATTAGACATCTTAACAGTAATAGGCTGAGATATCAACCCAGCATTCATGTCAATAGAGTGAACAAGTAGGCAGAAGATCAACAAGTAAATAGTGTACTTGTACAATATGATAAATGAGCTGGAAATAACAGACATATACAGAACATTCTGTCCAAAACTATCAGATTATACATTATTCCTAAGTGGTCATGGTTATTTCTCCAAGGTAGACCACACATTGGGTCAAAAAAACAGGTCTTGTTAAATAACAAATGATTGAAATTGTAAAAATTAACTTCTCTGATCATAATGGAATTATATTAGGGTTCTCTAGAGAACAGAATCAACAGGAGATACCTGTAAATACTATGATATTTCATAAGATTCTCTCATGTGACCATGGGGATGCCTAAGTCCAGGTACAACAGGCAGGCTGCAAACCCAGGGCTCTGATGAAAGTGCAATGAAGGTCCTCAATGAGATTTCAGGAGAAGTTGGCTGTCCATTGATGAGCTGGGAAATTCTCTCTGAATGCTGAAATCACTATGCCTTTTAAGGCATTCAACTGATTGGATAAAATGTCACACATTGCTGACTGCAATCTCCCTGGTTGATGAAGATGTAAACAACCATCTATGCAGTAAACTCACTGATGACTAAAGCCCATAAATGTCCTTGTATTACAATTAGCTCAATGCTTGTTTGACCAAACAATTGGGCAAATTTACCTAGCCAAGATGACACATTAACCTAAACATCACAGGAATGAAACTAGAAATCAATAATAGAAAGGGAAGGAAAAAACATGCAAATGTATGAGGATAAAGAACACATTCTTTTTTTTTTTCTTTTTTAAGGATTTATTTATTTATTTACTTTTATCCATTTTTACACCCCTTCCCCCCCCCCATTTTTGCTGTTTCTGTGTCCATTCACTGGGCAACTCTGTGTCCATTTTCTGCCCTCTCTTCTCATCTTTCTCCTCCTGTCTTCACTGGGATTCAATCCTTGGAATCTCTCATGTAGGAGAGAGGCATCCTGCCCGCGCCACCTTAGTTGCTGGTTTTTCGGTGCGTCTCATCTTGCCTCTCCCTTGTGTCACTCTCTTATTATGTCATCATCTTGCTGTGTGGCTCGCGGGAACTGGTGGTGCGCCCGTGCACAGGGCCTGGCGGCCCACGCACCTTATATATATATTTTAAATTTTTACCAGGAGGTCCCGGGGATTGAACCTGGGTCCTTCCATATGGGAGATGGATGCCAACCAGATATAGCCCCCTGCTATATCTCTTAAGGTTGACCAGAGATACCTAGAGTTACAGTCTTTTCCCATACAGGATGGTCATATAATAAATCAGGCTTAGTTTATCACCAGCATTCTAAAAACCAGACCTAGGGAGGAAAACGAGGTCTGGGGACACATGCATGGTTTCTAATATAGCGAATGTTTAGCCCACTCTGATTATCACAGAATCAGGACAGTGTGAATATTCGCATCAAGAACACATTCTTAAACAATCAATAGGTCAAAGAAGAAATTGCAATAATTTAAAAAAAATCTCAAGATAAAGGAAAATAACACAACTTATCAAAGCATATGGAACAGGGGAGCAGATGTGGCTCAAGCAGTTGGGTACCCACCTCCCACCCTACATAAGATGTCATGGGTTTGGTTCCTGGTGCCTCCTAAAAGAAAACAGACACAAAGAGCACACAATGAACAGACACAGAGAGCAGACAGTGAGCATGAACAATGAGGGAGTGAGAAATAAATTAATCTTTTAAAAAAATTGGACACAGTGAATGCCACACTTAGAGGAAAACTTATAGCCCTAAGCACCAATATTAAAAAAATAAGAAAGAGCTATAAACAAAAGCCTAATTCAGGAGTTCTTTACAAGAGGACTGTGAGCTTGAATTTATATATATATATATAAACCTTATTCTTGTGGGGTTGTGTTGGTGCAGATATGATCTATTCAATAAATAATACAGTATAGTGTGTATTTAGTAAGAGGACCATGGTTTTCACCTGACTGGCAAAGGGGTCCTTGGAATAAAAAGTAAAGAAACCCTGACCTAAAGGGACACATGGGGGAACTAAAAGAATAGAATTAAACCAATCCTAAAATGAGCAAAAAGAGACAATAAAGATATGAACAAAAATAAATGAAATTGAGAATATAAAAACAAAAAAGAAAACCAACAAAAGAAAAAACCGGTTCCTTGAGAAGATCAATAAAATTGACAAAGAGTTAGCTAGACTAAGAAAGCAAAAAAAGAGAGATGTAAATTTTAAAAATCAGGAAGGAAAGAGGAGACATTAAAATTGATCTCTCATAAATTAAAAGTATGTAAGAATGTATGAGAAATAGTATGCCAAAAATTTAGACAACCTAAATGAAAAGGACAAATTGCTAGAAATGCACAAATAACCTTTATTGACTCAACAAGAAATACAAAACTCAACAAATCAAAGACAGGTAAAGAGTCTGAATTTTAAAAAATTTCCAATAATGAAAATTCTAGGACAGATGGCTTTACCAATGAGTGTCACCAAACATTTTGAGAAGAATTAATGACAATCGTATTTCAACTCTTCCAAAAATTGAATAGGAGGGAAAATTACCAAACCCATATTATCAAGCAAACATCATCCTAATACCAGGGCCAGATAAAGATACTACAAGGAAAGAAAATGGCAGAAAAATCATAGAAGCAAAAATTCCAATAAAAAGTACATGCCAATTGAATCCTAGAGCATGTTTAAAAAAATTATATACCATATTCAAGAAGATTTTATTCCTGTTATGCAAGTGTGGTTCAACACAAGAAAAATCAATTGATGTAATACACCACCTTAACAAATCAAAGGGGAAAATTGCATGATCATCTTGATTGTTTCTGAAAAATCATTTGAGGAATTTCAGCATCCTTTCGTGAAAAAACAAACAAACAGTGAGATAAAAAGGGAAGGGAAGTGGGAGGTGTGGGAGGTGGGCAACATGGAAATCTCAGGGGGTTCTATGTAATATTTTCGGTAATCTAAGCACCTTTTAAAATATATTTATATATATATATATATATATATAAATAACATTTTTGTAAGCAAATGCACATATATGCATATATATTTATATATCATTTTACAAATAGTGGTATGTATTGTGAAAATTTTGATTTTTTTACCCACAATAAAAAAAAAATAAATAAAAAAAAAAAAGGGAAGGGAAGAAATCTTTGACATCATTAAGGGCATATGTGAAACACCCACAGGCAAAATTGTTCTCAATGGAGAAAGGTTGAAAGCTTTCCCACTAAGATTAAGAAGAAGACAATGATGTTGATTGATACCACTGTTATTCAGGATTGTGCTAGAAGTTGTAGAAAGAGCAATTATACAAGAAAAAGCAAAAACGTCATCCAAATTGGAAAGAGGGCTAAAATTTACTATTTAATTTACTATTAAATAGTAAATTACTATTACTATTAGTAAATTACTATTACTATTTTATTAATAGTAAAATTTACTATTTAATGACATGATCTTATATTTAGAAAATTCTCAAATATTTATGACAAAGCCATTAGATCTAATAAATTGGTTCAGCAAAATGGCAGGATAATTGATAAACACACAAAAAAATAGGTAATATTAATGTATATTAGAAATGAACAATCTGTGGAAGAAATAAAGAAATAATTGCATTGACAAGAGCTACAAAAAGACTCAAATACCTAGGAATTAATTTAACGAGGGACATAAAGAAATTATATTGAGAAAACTACAAAACCCTGCAAAAAGAAATCAAAGAAGACCCAAATAAATGGAATGACATTCCATGTACATGTATTGGAAGACTAAATAATGTAGGGAAACTCTAAAAACAATGTAGTAAGTGGGAATCTATTAAACCTTATAGCTAAAGCAAGAGCAATATAGTAATATACATGGTTCTTCTGCTCTTTTTATTTGAACTTATAATTAGCATTAGGAGCTAATTAGCATTATACTCATTATATATATATGCATTATATATATATAATATATCCCAGAGACTTAAATATTCATTCTCATCATTGCCATTTGAACTCTGAATCTTAGCAGACTTGCAACACCTATGCTCCCGTTCATTGGACTCCATGGGGACAACTAAAAAAAATATGAAAATGGACAATGACCACCCCCCAAAAACAGAAATTATCCACCACTGCATGAAAGAGAGTTTCATATATATGCTTCATTGGATCTAAGTCCCCTGTCAATCAGAAAAAGAGTGAGCAACAACATTCCAAAATCTTCAAGATTGAGGAATGAACAAACATAAGCAGTGATACAACTATGGGCTAAATTAGACATTATTATTCTAGGAATGGAAGAAGTTGTATCACTAATATAAAGGCAGTGGCCATCAGAGCCTCTGAGGGGAAGGAGAGAGAAGAATAGGTGTAACATGGAACAGGTTTGGGACATTGGAATTGTCCTGCATGACATTGCAATGACAAATACACATTATTATACATTTTTCAAAACCTATAAAATTGTATAGTGCAAAGTGTAAACCATAATGTCAACAACAGAACATGGTTAGTAATAATGCTTTAATATGTGTTCATCAATTGTAACAAATGTACCACAGTGATGAATGATGTTAATTGGGACAAGTGGGGAAGGGGAGGGCATGGGTTATGTATAGTTTTTCTTTATTTTAGTGAAGTATATCATTCATATATGACTATACATAAACAATAAGTATACAGTAAAAAGTTGCAAACTTACAAAGTAAACATGCTTAACATTATCCAGGGGTCGCTTATATTTTTAATGTTATATTCATGTAATTTAAAACTATTTAAAAATTTTTAAAAATATGTATTGAAAAGAAACAATAGATAAATGAGACCTCCTCAATATTAAACACCTTTGCACAACAAAAGAGTTTGTCAAAAGAGTAAAAATGCAGCCTATACAATGGAGGACCATATTTGAAAATCATACATCAACAATGTTTTATATAAATTATATATTTAAAATAACCTACAATTCAACAATTAAAAGACAAAAAAAAAGCTGACTAAAAATAGGTAAGAGACTGGAATAGACATATTTCTAAAGAAGAAATACAAATGGTAAAAATAAATAAATAAATAAATAAATAAATAAATAAATAAATAAATAAAACAAGTGAAAAGATAGTCAACATCATTAGCTATTAGGAAAATGCAAGTCAAAATTGTATTGAGATATCATTTCATACCTACCAGAAAGGCCAATATTAAAAATAAATAGAAAATGACAATGTTGGAGATAAAGGGATGAATATTCATTTTTAGGGAGAATATAATAGTAAATCCACTGTGGAAGTTTTTGTGGCAGTTCTTAAGGAAGTTAGACATAGATCAGCCATGTGACCCAGCAATGACACTGCTATGTATTTACCCAGAATAACTGAGAGCAGGGGCATAAATAACATCTGCACACTATTGTTCAAAATGCCAAAAAAATGGATACCACTGGTGTCCATCAATACATGATGAGATAGACAAAATGTGGCATATACACAAAATGGGATATTATTCAGCTGTAAGAAATAAAATCATGAAGCATATGCCAAAATGGATGAACTTGTAGGACATTACGTTTAGTGAAGTAACTCTTGCAAAAAATTATAAATATTTTATGATTTTGCTATTATAAACTAAATTTAATGGGCAAACTCATGAAGTTAATAGCTAAAATATAAATCAGCAGAGATTAGAATCTGGTTAGAGAATTGAAAGCTGAAGTTTAATCTATGTAGAATTTTTTAAAATGTTGTTTGTAAATTTTTGGAAGTGAGTAGAAATTTTGAAAGCACATCATAAATTTTGTAATAAGTAGCACTAACAAAAGGTTATGATAGTTGTTGAATGGGAAAATCAAAGGCCATTCATAACATGGGAAGGAAAGTTAAGAAATCACACATCGGATGTATATTATAGCAAGCCTTATCGTGAGCAAGAAATATAGTTAATAGTGGATATATAAGAATTTTTTTTTCTCTGAGAAAGAACAAATGTATATTAATGTTAAAAGAGGTTAATACCAAGGAGATATTTGGGCAAAAATACAACAAAAACAAACTACAAGCAGAAGTGTATAGTAATATATTAATACCATTCTATCAATGGTTAAAAAGGAAGAATGCTAAGTGAAAGAAACAGGGCAAAAATTACCACATATTTTTGACTCCACCAATGCAAAATGTAAATACAAATAAATTGCCGAGATTGAAATAGGTTAGTAGTTATGTATGGCAGGGGAGGGATAGACACATTGAGAGGTGACTACTAATGGGTAGGTTTTTTTGTATTCATTTTTTTCTTTCTTTTTATTTATTGGTTTTTCTTTTATTTTTTGGAGGAATTATAATACTCTAATACTGTTTTTTTAATTTTTAAAAGATATTTAGATTATATAAATGTTACATAAAAATATAAGGGACAGTCAGACTTACTGGTATTCTACTATAGACTTACCAGGATTTTAGCAATGGAAAAAATTGATATGGAGACTGGCCACTGGAGGTGTTGAAGACAGGGAGAAGCAAAATGAGGTATAATATTGAGGCATTTTCAGGATTTGGAATTTTCCTGAATGACATTGCAATGACAGATACAGGCCATTATATATCCTGCCATAACCTAAAGATTTAAGTGGGAGAGAATATAAACTACAATGTAAACTATAATCCATGCTTACTAGCAATGCTCTAAAATGTGCTCATCAATTGCAATGAATGAACCACCTTAATGGAAGAAGTTGTTAATGTGATGAAAAGGAGGTTTGGGGAGTGGGACATATGGGAACCTGTTATATATTTTTTATGTAACATTTTATGTAATCTAAGTATCTTTTAAAAGTAAATAAATAACACATATATATACATATGAAAAAAGGAAGTCTGAACATCGGCAACCATCTTGCTCCAACACGTGGCAACAGACTTTAGCGAAGAAAGCAACTTATGCTTTATGATCTGGTAAATGAAAACTTTTACCCTAAATAAATACCCTTTACATAAACCACTATATATGTAGGATTCCTGTATGCTCCATTATGGGATGAACACACAACTCCATGATATAACAAATGCCATTTATTGTAGAGTTTAGATTAGTTGTATTTCAATAAAATTGATTTTAAAAATAATTAGAGGCTTAGACATGTGCAAAAATGACAAGTCATACTAAGGAACTGGAAGATGTGACTAAGTAAAAAGAACAAATTAGAAGATCAAAGGAGACACAAATTTTCAAAAGCTAATCAGAGATGTTCAAACAGATATCCTAAATCAATTCAGGAAGATGAAGGAAAATATTGATAAATAGAAAAACAATATTAAGAAGATAATATGTGAGCAATAAGACGAGCTTGAAAATACAAAAGAAATGTAGAAATTATTGGGATGAAATACAAAATGGTAGAGATGATTAAAAATACACTAGAGGCATAAGACCACTGATTTGCACTGTCAAAAGAAATAAATCAACAACATGAGACAGGAAAATCAAATCAAAATTATACTGTCAGTAGAAAAGAGAGAGAAAAGAATAGAAAATTATTGAGCAGTGTTTCACGGACTGAGAGACAGCACAAACCATGCAAATATATGCATCATGAGTGTCCCAGAAAGAGAAAAGAAAGGAAAAGGTGCAGGAAAATCATTTGAGGAAATAATGACAGAATTTTTTTTTCAATTTTAATGGAAGACATAAATATAAATATTCAAGTAGTGCAATAAATTCAAAACAGAATAATTCCTAATAGACATATTCTGTGACACCTACTAATTATAATGTCATTTTCCAAAGATAAAGAGAAATCTGAAAGAATAAAGAAAAGTGATTTGTGACATAAAAATTACCTTAAATAAGATTAAGTGCCTGTTTCTCATCAGAAACCATGGAGGTGAAAAATCAGTGGTATGAAATATTTAAGGTGCTGAAAGAGAAAAAAACCTGCCATCTAAATATTATTTATCCAGCAAAACTATCCTTGAAAAATAAGTGTTTAAAATATTCATGAAAATTGAATAGAAATTGAATGGATAATAGACAATAGTAATAGAATAGAAAACCTAAAATAAATAGAAAATAGGAGAGTTGTCAACATGAGACAAGCCCTACAAGAATTACAAAAGGGAGTTCTGCAGGTTAAAATGAAAATACAGGAGAAAGTAAATTGTATAACGTGGAGAAATGAAGATCTGTAGTAATGGTAACCAAAAGGGGAGATACAAACCCAATAGTACTGTATTCTTAATATAAAATTCTACTTTTTAATTTATATAAGAAACAGAATACAATTGAACAAGATAAAGGCATATTTCCTGATAACAGACATACAAAACTTAAAGCAATAAATTGGGAGAAAAATAACAGAAAAGGGGAAACATGGATCTGGGAGCAGAGATCATATATACTATGGAATCTAAGCAGGTTACTCTCACCCAAATTAGTAAGTAATAAATGAGGTTGTATAACATAAACCCCAAGATAAAATACAAAGAAAACATTAGAAATAAATAAGTAAGGTACATCCCAAAAGGTCAACTATACAGAAAAGGAGCTTATGTTAAAGGAAAAGATGCAAAAAATGATATGCCATATAATAAAAAGAAAAATGTCTGATATAAGTACTGCCTTTGTAGGAATAACAATGAACATTAATGGAATAAACTCCCCAGTCAAAAGCCACAGTTTCTTAGAATGGATAAAAAGCATGATCCAACTCTATGTTGTTTACAAGAGACCTGCCTTAGTCCTAAACATATAAATAGGTAGAAAGTGAAAGGATGGAAAAAGATATTCCAGGAAAACAGTAACCAAAAAAACACTGGGTAGATATGCTAGTAACAGGCAAAGAAATGTTATGTCAAAAGCTGTTATAAGACACAATGAAAGGAAGCATATAATAATTAATCTATAATTAATGCATTCCACTATATTAAACAGAAATCATAAATAATTATGCATCTAAGCACAGTCACTCAAAATACATTAGATAAACACTAGCAAAACTGAAGGGAAAGTATAGGCAACCCTACAATAATGGTTGCAGACACTCCCATCAGTAGATAAAATATCTAGAAAGAAGATAATAAGGAAAAAGAGAACTTGAAACATATAAATGAACTATGCCTGTGAGATATATACAGAACACTGCAAGCCAGAGCAGAAAGATATACATTCTTCTCAAGTGAACATGGTTCATTCTCCAGAATAGACAACGTTAGGTCACAAATCAAATCGCAATAAACATAGAAAGAATGGAATCATAAAAAGCATCTTTTTTTTTTTAACAATAATGGAATGAAGCTGGAAATCAGTAGCAGAAAGAGAACTGGAAAACCCCAAATATATGGAAGATAAGTAACACGTGGTTAAACAATCAAGTGGGTCAAACATGAAATTGCAAGGGAAATCAGTAAATAACCTGAGATGGAGGAAAGAAAAATGCAACATATCAAAACTTTGGACATGCAGGGAGGGCAGGGTTGATAGGGACATTTATAGCTCTAAACATTTATATTAAAAAAGAAAAAAGAGCTAAAATAAAATAAGGGCACAATTGAAGAATAAAAAAAAAAACAAAAAAACACAACAACAACAGTAAACTAACCCCCAAAGAAAGGAGAAGGAAATAAATAACTATGAAGAGAGCAGTAATAAATGTAAATAAAAATAAGTAAACAACAAAGAGAATTAACAAAACTCATATTTGGTTCTTTGAAAATTCAAAAAAAATTGACAAAGCAGTAGCTACACTGGCAAAGAACAAAATGAGTAAACGCTCCAGTGAATAAAATCAGAAAAGAGAGTTGGGACATTACTACTGAAACCACAAAAATTAAAAGAATCATAAGAAGATACTTTCAATACTTGTGTGCAAGTAAATTAGACCACCTAGATGAATTGGACACATTCCTGGAAACACACAATCTATACAGATTCAAGGAAATAATACAGGACATGAACAGACCAATTGCAAGGAAATAAATGAAACCAATCATCAAAAATCCCCTAACAAAATCAATCCCAGGACCAGATTGCTTCACAGGCAATTTCCATGAATCATTACAAGTAAAATTAATGCCAATCCTGATCAAACTCTTCCAAACTATTGAATAGGAGGGAAAACTACCTAACTCATTTTATGACATCACCATTATGCTAACACCAAAGCCAGAGGAAGATACTACACAAATAAAAATTATCAGAAAAAAAAAATCTTAAGAATATAGATGCAAAATTCTTCAAAAATAGTTGCAAATTGAATTAAACAGCACGTCAAAACATTTATAAAACATGATCAAGTGGACTTTATTCTAAGTATACAATGGTGGTTTATTTATAAGAAAATCCATTAATGTAATATACCACATTAAAGCAAATGGAAAAAGCACATGATCATCGGAGTTGATGCAGAAAATACATTTGACAAAAATTCAAAATGCTTACCTCACAAGAACACTTATAAAAGAATGAAGAGTAGGAAACTTCATCAACATGACAATGGGTCTATATGAGAAAATCACAGGTGATATCATATTCAATATTGAGAGACTGAAAATTTTCTCTCTAAAATTTGGAACAAGACAAGAATGCCCACTGTCACCATTATTATTCATCATTTTACTATAAGTTCTAGCCAGAGTAATTGGGCAAGATCTAATCATAAATATATTGATGAAGTCACATAAGTTCACTAAATAAAACATGTTTCTCCTTATATGGTTTTCTAATTTGTGTATTTGATGATAACAGCCAAAATATAAAACTAAACATTATGGATCAATGCAGACTCTTCATCATAACAATCCATAATTAAAAAATTTACCCTCATATTGTCAAACATTCAGTGTCTCCCATGAACCTGACACTTTTCTACAATCTTTGAATTAATCAATATTTTATACTCATAAAACCCTATAAAATGCATGCTTTTCTCTTCCCCATTTTGTAGATGAAGTAACAAAGGAAAGGAAAATTAAGTAAAATATCTGAAGTCACTATTAAGTAGTAAAGCCAGGAAGGAAACCTATTCAGTCTGGATCAAAGACAGCACCTGCTGAACTTTGCACTGAGATTTCTCCACTTCCACTTTCAAGTTCTCATATAGAGCTAGCTGGGGACATTAAGTAAATGATTATGGGACTCATTGATATTTTTGTTTATTTGTTTCCAAGAGAACACACTTGATTTATTTGGGCATTTGAAGGACAGTGGAATAATTGTGCTTGACCTACCTTAGGGAAGAGAGTGGTAGACAAGGGACATTTTCCCTGATGACAGTGCATATACAATTTAAATGGGTCCAAAGTTCTGTGGTAGAGAATTTCTTGAGATATTTAAACTCTTAGTTCATTGGTAATATATGGTGCAGACAGCAAAGGATGATGACACTGTCCGGATACATATCTCTGAAACACTTCCTTTTACATAAAGAGGTTTCTGGTGTTATCTTGAGGAAAAATATAAAAGGTAAACTTGTCTATATCTAAGATTTGCATTTAAGTCAAAAAATTCTATTGAATAATGAGCACATTAATAATGTTATTTTTTTGTGTGAACAGGGCTTCATTTGACATTATCAGGCTTGCTTTTGCATTACAGGTAAAAATAAAGTTACCTGAATACCAATTCTAATCTTTGGATAAGTATTAAAATAAAGTGAAATTGAGCAGCCCTTTTTAATTTTTTAATTTTTAAAGAAGCTTTAGATTAAATAAATGTTACATCAAAAATATAGGGGATTCCCATATACCCCACCCCACCCCTCCCACACTCTCCCATATTAACATCCTTAATTAGTGTGGTACATTTTTTATAATTTGTGAACACATATTGAAGCAGTGTACTATCCAAGGGCTATAGTTTACATTATAGTTTACACTTTGCCCCACACAATTTTATAGGTTTTGACAAAATGTATTTTGGCCTATATCCATCATTGCAATGTCATGCAGGACAATTAAAATGACCCCAAAATGCCCCCATGTTGCACCTCTTCTTCCTTCTCCTTCCTGTCAGAATCTCTGGTGGCTCCTGGCTTTATATCATTGTTACCAGATCTTCCACTGCTAGAGTATTCATAAGTCTACCTTAGTTCATAGTTGATTTCCCTCTTTATGTTTTTTCATTCCTTAATCTTGAGGATTTGGGGGTGGTGATGCCACCCTGCCTCTGATTACAAGAAGGCTTAGATCTAATGGGGAAAATGGTTGGAAGTATATTGCTTGTAGTTGTAGACACTTTCTGCTTCCTCAGATAGGCATTGTCCAACATCATCCATTTTCTTGTTGTCCTGGGTGAGTTAGATGAAGTAGTGAGTAGATTTTGCAAATCTACTGAGATTCAGGACTCAACCAGAATATGAACAGACTGAATATTTAACACATTTTTTTATTTACCACACATGTCTACTAAGATACATCCTTCAGAAGTTCTTCAGTAACAAGTGGAGAAATATTGCCTCAAATGATGTTTTAATTACAAAAATCTAATTCATTATTTCATAATCATTGAACCCCTTTAATATGGACAGTTTAATAGTTTTTATTATTAATTAATTATTCATTAATTCCATCTTTAGAGTAACAGAAGAAATAATTTTTTAAAGTTCTAAATGTGAAAATTTTGACTTTAGTAAAATTTAGGATGCATAGCAATTTACATGAGAAAACATATTAGGCAACAATAGATCTTTCACCCCTCAGAATTATTAAAACATAAATGAAAATTTTTTTATAGATTTATTATACATAAAAGTTTAAAAAGGATGAGTCAACTAGTTGAGATTATGATGGATAGACCTTTTAGCCCTTCATATCCTAAGGTCCTGCTAATTACTTCAAATAATTCTTCAAATTGACTCTTCAGATTAAAGCATACTTTGTTTTTTAAAGTATTTAAAAGTGCTAATCTTAGGTATACTTCCAGAGACTGGAGCCTCCCGCCTACCTATGTGCCAGGTGTGCATGAAATCTAGGTGGAGCTGCAACTCCTACCCTACAGCTCAATGGACTCATCCAAGTCACCTGGTGAGAAGACAATGATGGGAAATGGCCATCCCAGGGAATGGAGAGGGCCTGCATCTGCAGGCAGGATCATCCCACCCACCATATCCATGGGATATAAGCCCTCTCTCACTTGGAGTTGGAGTGGACATCACCATCCCAGTCGCCTCTGGATTGGGGGAAGAACTATGGACTAGATTGGACTTGATGGTATTCTCTTGCTCACATATGGTGATTCTTGCAATG
>JAKSZT010054267.1:3028423-3188839 GCA_026826555.1 Tolypeutes matacus | reverse complement strand
TCTTTGGGAGTTGGAGGTTGTCCTGAGTACTGTTGTGGCAATGGATGTAGGCCATTTTAAATCAGCACATACCACTCAGAACTGAGTGGGAGAGAGTGTGGTCTACAGTGTGAACTGTGGTCTATGGTTGGTGGCAAGGCTCCAGGATGTGTAAGTTCATTGAGGTTGTTGGGCCACACTGTGGGAGATGTTTGTGTTGGATGTGGTGGGAGGTGTGGGTGGTGGGCAACATGGGAATCCCAGTGGGTTCCGTGTAATATTTTAGGTAATCTAAGCACCTCTTAAAATATATGTGTATATATATATATACAAATAACATTTTTGTAAGCAAATACACATATATGCATATATATTTATATATCATTTTGCAAATGTTTGTATGTATTGTGAGAATTTTGATTTTTACCCATAATAAAAAAAAAAAGTGCTAATTACATATCAATACATTGAAAAGAAAAATAATCTTTTCAACAACTATGTAGTATATAAAATATTATTTGTAAAAATCACTTGAACAATGTAAAGGTACTTTGTATGCTAATTTAGTCCTATGGTTTTTACATATAATATACTATATACAATGACTATATCTGTCTCTTTACATATGAATTTTTGGTTCTGTGCCATTAATAAGAACAACTTGTGTATTTCCTAAAAGCTCTAGGGAATCATATATAAAGTTATATGTTGTAAAAGAAGGAAGAATAGGCAATCAGAATTACTCCAAACTTGAAAATTCTTATTAACTGACAAAATCTCTCCTTTGTTCTTCAAAGTCATTTCATGGGAAGAAGGATTAAGCATATAACAAGAAAGTCTTTTAATAATTAACACATTTATAATCCTTACATCTTTCTTAGTTTACATCTGCATTTCTCTAATTGACATAAGTATTGCTGATTTAGACTGATTGACTCAATTCAGTGTGTATGTATATACATATATATATATATATATTAATACCTAAAACAATTATATTTAGAGACAACAAAATCATTTCACTCACAGGAATCCAACTGTTTTATTTTCCATGTTGTTTTGAATTTTTTGTCGAATATTTTTTACTCTGTCCTTCCTTTACTTTGATACTTAAGTCATGCATTTTCACACATACCAGTAATAAAGACAGAGTTTAGCAAAAATTCCAAATAAATCATTAATCAAGCATTTTTTAAAAAATTTAATAGAGCTGACTTGCTGGAACTAATGCTTCAGCATATTAAATAATTACTCAAATTCTATCAATCAACAGAAAAAATGTCTAAAATAAACACCATGCATATTGGTATTTTTAAAATATATATTTTACATTTCAATTGTATTGATTTCATCCTTTAATATGAAATTATGAAACTTAATGTTGAAGTAAGAAATTATATTATTGAAATACAATTCAGCACCCATATACTTTTAGCACTTAATGGCTTCCATGAATTTAAGCCGACTAAAGGTGTCCAGAGAATTTTGATCTACATCTGTTGATCAGCTATTTTTATTTCTGTTCATAATTTTTGGAGAACTGATAATGGATATATAGTCTTACACTTATTGAAATAAACATAACTAATGTAATACAGTGGTTTTATAACTAAAAAGTTATAATTTTTCATTGTTAATCAGGAATTTCCTAATTAAGCATAATAGAAAGGAATGCTTCCACCAAAACATACAAGTTTCTGTATATTGTGTCAACCAGTGACTCTGACTACACTGTTCCAGGAAAGAAGCTAGTATTGTTCTGAGTTGACTGAAATTTATTTTTTTGACATCTAGATGCTATAATTTAAATTTAGCCAATTTTTGAGTTACACCTTGAAAAATGTAATGCATATATATTAGCTATCTATATGTTACATATTCATTCCTCTTTTTTTTTTCCAACAAAATAGCATATAAGCCCATTGAGGGTCTCTCTATTTAACCCCTTCATACCAGGACATTGCCCTATGATTAAGGTGCTCTTTTGTCTCTTCACAAAAAGTAATACCAGATTAAGCAGTAATGAAGAACACTACCATGCCTTGAAGCCAAATTATATCACTAATACCAGTTTTTTATTTTGTATAGCATTTCTGTTTTTTCTTTATTTCTATTGATTTTATAGTCTGTCATATTATCAACAGTCTTTGAGTATATGAAGTTAAATTACTGAATCTCAACCTGCTGGCATCCGGATTTATAGATAAAGAAAACTTAAACAGGACTATTATTTTAGAGGCCACAATAGATAAAATGCTGATGTAAAGGAACAGGAAACCTGGAAACATGGTCCTGGCTCTTTAACTGCTGTCTAAATAAGTAAAATTACTTGTTCTTCAAGAAAACCAAACTTGCCTATAAAAACAAGAAATGTAATATCTTGCAGATCTTTTATAAAGTTAAGATGCCATTTCACATAGGTGTAGAGAAGATTACTTATAATTGATGTCTCATTTATGATGTCTTACAAATCATGACTAAGCCAAACCAGAGAATATATTTAATTATCTGTATTGGATATATCCATATATACAGATAAAGAACGATATAAATAGTTAAAATAATCTAGATAGATAGATTGAAAGTTAAAGAGGAAGAGATATATACAAATTAACAGGTAGATAGAGACATAGATAACTTGGTAAATTTTGTTGTTAAACTATTTTAAATCAGCATGCAGTGACATTGCAATAGTAATGAGAAAAATTGAGTGGTAATGAAATAGTGTGGAAAATAGCTGTAATACACAATATATATAAATGTATGAGTAGGGAAGAAAGTGAAATTGGCACATTGAAAAATAAGCATGGGACTATTTTTTTTTTCTAATGTATCCATGATAATGAATAAGGAAGCAGAAAATGGGGAGTTGGCCTAATGAGACCACTGGAACTGATTTTGTTCTTCTGGGGCTATTTCACCACATTAGAGACCACCATTTCCTCTTCTCTCTCATCTTCTTGATGTCTCTTGTGACCCTTGTTGGCAATATTATGATGATTATTCTTATTTGTTTGGACTCTCGACTCCATACTCCTATATAGTTCCTTCTCAGCCAACTTTCCCTCATGGACCTCTTGTATAGCACCACTTTTGTCCCCAAGATAGCCATTGATTTTCAGTCTGGAAAGAATACTATTTCCTTTATTTACTGTGCAACTCAGCTCCTTCTTTTCACAACCATTAAGGAAGCAGAGTGCCTTCTCCTGGCAGTCATGGCTTATGATCATTATGTGGCTATATGTCACCCTACCTGTTATTCAGTTCTCATGCACCCTGCGACCTCTGCCTCCATGATGGCTGGCACCTCGCTTGGTGGTCTGTTCAACTCCTTGGTCCATGTCATATATAGTCTGAATCTCCCTTGCTGTGCCTTCTGGGAAATCCATCATTTCTTTTGTGAGATCTCAGCACTACTGAAACTTGTTTGTACTGATATATCTCTTTTTCAAAATCAGCTTTATGTTACTGATGTTGTGATCTTCCTCATTCCAATATGTCATTACAGCCTCATATGGGCAGATACTATCTAATCTTTTGAAATTAGAATCAAGCTTAGTGACGAGAAAGGCTATGGCAACCTGTTCCTCCCATATGATTGTGCTGTCACCCTTCTATAGAAAAGCAATCTTCAAGTACATTGTCCCCAAATCCTATCACACTGCAGAGCAGGATGAAATAGTGGCTGGCTTCCACACCATTGTCACTCCCATGCTTAAACCTCTCCCCTACAGTCTTCGGAACAAAGATGTGGCTGGAGCCTTCAGGAAAGTTCTTGTAAAATTTATATCTATTAAGAATAAGACACAAGAGGATCGACTTATACAAAGAACTGTATTTCTATAAAAGGAGTAGACAACACACAACAACCAAACTATTACTGTTCTGGAGACAACTCATAGACAAATTTCTTCAATCTATTCTTGTTAAAGTTATAATTGAACAGATCACTTTTTCTGACCTTGGCTCTTTTGAGTTTCACAGAACTATTAATCAGAAAGATCTATGTCTGAATACACCCCAAATTTTCAGGTGTTAACCAACAATAGAGAGCATAAATACCTTTTGATAGTACACAGAGAAAAAAATGCACATCCTCAGCAATATAAACACTGTGCTGAATTTTAGACTTATCTTACTAAATAGCAGTATTATAATATTGCAATATCATTTGAAAATAAACATTTTTTGCTCATATTTTAAGTTTCTTAATATCTAAGGTAATATTTTATTCTAAATATATTATTATAGTTTGGGCATCACCTCTCTTCTCTTCTCACCACTTTATTCTGGAAATAATATTATGCTTTTGAACTAATCGAAGTCCACACACTTTTCTTATAATATTTAATATTGTTTACAAAATAAATTACAGTAATTTAGCCTATTAATAATAATCAACTAAAATATTATTAATTGTTAATTCCTTTCCTACATATATATAAAAATATATTCAAGTATATATATGTTTATATACATCAATGGTATATGCATTTGTATATACCACATAATAAAACATGTTCTTAAAATTAACCCATTCATGTGGGTTCCCACCCATTGTAAGTAGTACCATTTGATGAGGCTATTTCAGTTAAGGGGTAGCCCAAATCAGTCAGGATGGGTCCTAATCATATTACTAGAGTACTTTATAAGAATATGTATTTAGAGAATGAAAGAAAAATCTGGGAAAATGGCAGCCAAAATATGAAATCAATGGTTCTTGGGAGAGACCAGGATATTCCACCATAGTATATATGAATAACATACCCGATTTCTGTCAATTTTGTTTCCTGATAAATATTCAAAAGGGTACATGGATATAACTATTTTTATTGATATGTATTTCCTAAATAAATTTTATGAGTTATGTAATTTTAAAATAACAAAATTAATTTATGCACTATATATCTTTATATAAGGTTATTTGTGTGCATCACAGTTCAAAAGAAAATTCAAGATATACATATATATATTATTTTAAAAAAATATTTTTGTGAGTGAAAAATTTTAGCCCACTAGAATTATAATAAAATATTTTCTTATTTCATTATGTACCATTAAAATGTTTGTGGTCGTTGTAACATTTTTCTTTGGGAATATTTTAAAAATGACTTTTATCCATGTATTAGTTTTGGTCTTAAATAATTTCATATACGTTGACTAATTTATATTTATTTATTATTAACTAAATAATCACCAATCCATTTTGGGTCTTATAATTTAATGTTATCTTTTCTTATAAACATGAATTATATAAATTTCATTTTTCAGTTTTGTTTTAAGCATGTTTCATTACTCCACATAACTTGTCTTAAAATTCTATTTTTCTTTAAAGTGGTTGGGGTTTAAATTTAAATTTAACTTAAAATTCCATCTTCAGCAAGTCCTATAGAACGCAATCATATGTCAAAATATCCATTTATTTATCTTTGCAGCATGTAGTTAATAATATTAAATTAATTCTAATTATTAAAAAATTGATTCGGTAGAACTGGATCACAAGAGCAATAAAAACAATTATACAATTGTAGAATTATAGAATTATAGAACTGCTGCTCAACAATGCCAACTGATTCTTGTATTTCAGTTTTATAATATTTTGCAATATTTGATATTGCTTATATCTGCCATTATGTGATAACAAACCCATCTTATAGTTTACTTAATACATGATAATTTTTTGGCCCTATGATATTTTGGGGAGAAATGATCCTTCAGTGCATAAATATGATAGGAGAAGATGTTAATAAATATGAGCTAAAATGAATTTAAATATGTATAAGAAATGTTTTCCTGAGAAACATATTGCTTTGCTTCATACCAACTATCACTTCACTTATGTAATTTTTCACTTGTCTAATATTCACCAAAGAGCCATTTAAAAAAAATGTATTTAATTCTAGTAGCAATAGCCCAATATTACATAAACTGATGTGGATTAAATACCCAAATTCTTTCTGTCACCTCATATACAAATCTTTGACTCAAACTATAGGATATCTGGGTTCTTCGTTTAAGTGCAATGAAAGGGACTAATTGGTTATATGTAAACATGTGTCCCGTTACTGCTATTTTCTCTGGTGACTAAACTTCAGCTTCTCCAGAAACTGTTTTTCCTCCCTTTTCAATATTTGGATTTTGGCAAGCCTATCAGTAACAGATTCCTAACACTTAGTGAATGCATAAACATGTTATCCAGGCCTAGCCAACAATTTATTCCATCTGCTGAGACACAATTACTGATATATTAATGGACATTTATTCAAGTCACAATGAACTGTCCATTTTGCTGGACTTTTTATATTTTAAACTATGTCACAAATCAGAAGGCTCCAAGTTTATCCTCCAAGGGAAATATTCAACTTTCAAAGACTTTTAGTCATTGAAATTGTTTGAAAATAAATTCAAATATATTTACAACTGGTAGTTGTCACATAGACAAAATATAACATTCTAATAGAAAAATCTTTAGATATTGCAAAAATGGGCCTGTATCTACCCATGGGACTATGAGATAGAGATGAGAAGAGTACTTTATCTAACCCTGGGGAGGCTTCCAACTATTCCACTCTCTCCACAACTGTTGCTTTTTTCCATGTCTATTAGCTAGAAATCAGTGAATGTTTAATTTACTGTGACTTTTATAATAAAAGCTTCACTATTTCTTGAGGAGTGATTCATGAAGTTTAATTGCTGTGTGTTAGCATATACATGATTCTAAGTTTGATACTTGGTATAGATTGAATTATGTCCCTTAATAAGATATATTCACATTCTAACTTACAGGATCATGAATGTGATTAAATTTAGAACTAGGAACTCTGAAGATATCATTTAAAATAATGAGACCAAAATGAATATTGTAGGCAATATGACCAGCATCCTTATGGGGAAAATAAATTTTACACAAAGAAATTTTGCACATATTTGAGGCAGATTGAATTGTGTCATGAATTGTCACTGCCAAAATCTGAGAAAACTCAGCAGATGCATGACTCTGCACAACCTTAATAAGGAGTTACTTTGTCCAGGTCTATTTATTTAGCCACCTGATAAATGTCTGGCATATGAAACAACCTAGTTTATTGTACTTTGGTATGCCAGTCTTAGTTAACAAGGAATGTAACAATGTCCAGAAATGGCAAAATTTTATATATAACTTATCTGTCACCCAACAATATATGAGAATGTTCATTGCCTTGCTTCTCTTAACATTGTAGTTGATTAAATTAAAAATATATTTGAATTTTTATTTTTATCAGTAATGATATATTTCTTAAATATGTAAATCGACATTTTAAAATTGTGTTTTGAACTTTGCTATTCTTTATGTGTGAGAATTAATATAATTTTGAAAGTTAAAAAAAATTTTAACTGTGTACCTGCCAAGCAGATATTGTATTAATTTTTCTGCTACCTTATCACATAACACAGCTGGGTAGATTTTCATAAGACTTGTAGATGTTTGCAGAGTTTTGCTTCAAATGTGTACAGCAAGCCACCAAATACATTTTAGAATTAATTTAAAATTGTTAAATGTGATCCACAGCGATCATATATGTATTTGTATTCAAAATTCCATTATGTTTAACTGTAAGAGATAGAGAAAATGTTAAATCCCAAGGTCAGATGTGCTGAATTTCAAAGACTAGATTACAGCCAACTTGTGAGGTATTAGTAAATAACTCCAGAAACTTACTGGTGTTAAAACTGTAAGTATATTTAATCAAACTCCTGAATCCTTCAGGTAAGATGAGATGGTGGCAATATTTCTTCAATTTAGGGTCTGTCTCTCTGAAAAGAATTTTGTTCCATTTAGATAGTGAATCTTAATATTAATTTATTTATTTGCATGTATTTCACCATAGTTCTTCTCTAACTTGAATGGTGAATATGTCTGCTACCCTATTGTTAAAATTTATCTGAGGAAAGGATATCAATCCTGGTCGACCTTGGCTATATCCCATTCACTTCTAGTGTTGCTTTACTTTAATATCATATATCCAGTGCATGTAACTATACTATTAAATTTTAATACTCCTTTTTGAAGAATTTTAAAAGAGATTTAAAAATTATTTTAGGTTGTTGGCTTTTTTATTTTTAGTTGTTAAATGTAATCCACAAAGAATTTTGGCTTTCTATATGCCTATTTTTCAGTTTGTAACTTTATGGTAAAAGTTTGTGAGTTAAAAAATGTGTAATATTTTGGGTAATCTAAGCACCTCTTAAAATATATGTATATATATATATATATATATATATATGAATAACATTTTTGTAAGCAAATACACATATATGCATATATATTTATATAGCATTTTGCAAATGTTTGTATGTATTGTGAGAATTTTGATTTTTACCCACAATATAAATAAATTAAAAAAAATAATAATCTTCTGAGGAATCTTTGGAACAAGGAAAAATCCATTTTGTAAATATTTCTCAGATGTTAAGAATACAATACACTTCTCAGACTACCAACACATAAGTAACTTGAAAATCATCACTCCCATCCGAAGAACAAGAAAAATGCTGAACAATATGTAAAATAACAACTCCTCTTTATCTATGAGAGAACTGTCAAAGGACAAACTGCTTTCTTGAAAATAGAGTAGAGATAGTTAATGTGAATCATGGCTAAGCCTGTAGCAGAAGGAGAGAAATAGGAGCTCTCTAATGGAGCCAGTATAAAAAGGAATGCCTGAAATCTACTTGATAAATTTGTGGATGTTCACTATGGAAAACCTTAGTCTTAAAGACCCCACAAGACCCAACTTTAGTGCATAGGGACATACTTTCTTGAGTTTTATCTCCAATAGCCATTCCAGGTTCCCACTGAGAAGTCTTGGGAAAATTTCCCCTTGTACTTCTAATAAGGAGAGGGACAGAAGTAAGCATTTTGAAATATGCCTATAGTGATCCGTTCTCCTTATAAAGGACTTCCCTCAAAAGAAAATGTTTTACCAGTGCCTAACCAATTTGGGTTTGATCTAGTCTAAATGACAGTAGAGAGGTAAATTTAAAAAATACAGTCATCCCTACCTTTCCATGTTAAGGAAGGGAAATACTGGTATCAGACCACCTTCACTTTTGATGTGTGGGCAGGTATATACAAAACTGTTGACTTAGCTTTCCTGACTCACCTGAACTGCAAGGGTTACAATGCTGAGAAACACTTGAGAAGGTCACAGACAAAGGGCACAGGAAAATTAAAAGATTGATACCCAATCATTGGTTAATAGAATGTACACCCTGCCCCCTATCTCACAAGACATCAATAATGCTCTTTCATAATGAAAGTGTTTTACAACAAAAATGATTGTAATGCTGAAACCATATTAAAAAATCTCCAGGAAATGACAAAGAAATTTGGATCCCAAACTGAGGACTCCTGAGGAACTGCTAGGTCTAATAACTTACAGCAAACAGTAGATGCAGCATAATTCCTAGTTTGGCAAAATTATAGTTTCACACTTGTGGCATGCACAATTCTGTACACCAGTGGGGTAGTCATTTTGGGTAGTGTTCTTAAATTTAATCAATTCCTGTGGGTGTGAAAACATTGTGAAAAAGACCTTTTGAATACGTTATTTTTAGTTAAGTTTCAGCACAACGAAATGAGTTTGGACTTTAGTCGTGTTACTAGAGGCTTCATAAAGAGAAAATTACATGGAGAAGATGAGATTAAAGTCAACAGAACTTATGAGAGAAAGGAGAGGTCATTGACAAGTAACAGACAAACCAAAAAAACTAAAATCTGAGAAACTAAAATGATACCAACCCTAGGAGACAGCAAGCTTTTTATCCCAGAGACTGTGAGATAATAAATTTCTGTTTGGCCAACACATTGTGTTATATTTCCCGTATTAATTGGGAAAGTAAGATTTTTTTTTTTTAATACTGGAATGTGGGGTTCTGCTATTACAAATACCTAAATACCTAAAAATGTGGAAATGGCTTTGTAATTGGGAAATAGGTAAATATTGGAAGAATTATGAGGTACTTAATAGAAAAAGTTTAGATTGCTTTGCACAGACTGTGAGTAGTAATATTTATATTAAATGCGTCTCCAATGAGAACTTTTTAAAAATTTTTTGAGGTACCGGGGCCAGGGATTGAACCTGACACCTCATATCTGGGAAACCAACACTCAACCACTGAGCCACATATGGTCCTCTCCACTGTTTTTTTTTTCAATTGTTTGTTTGTTTTTAAGGAAGCATTGGGAAGTGAACCCAGGACTTCCCATGTGGGAAGCACACTTTCAACCACTTGAGCAACATCCACTCCCTCCAATGAGATCTTAAAAGGAAATTATGAATGTGTTATTGGAAACAGAATGGAAGGTGTTTTTTGTTGTAAAGTAGATGACAACTAGGTATAATTATATGTGTATTTTGGACAGAAAGTGGAACTTTTAACCAATGAACTTGGACATTTATGTGGGGAAATTTCCAAATTACATGTGGAAACTGCAGGCTGGTTTTCTAGTAGATTATAGTAAAATGGTAGAGGAAAGGGATAAACTGACAAACTATTAAGCACAAAAAGCAGACATTCTTGATTTCTGCTTATCCTATCCCAATAATATATTTATTCTATCCCAGTAATATGCTTCAAGACTTTGGCTAGAAGGGTCTCTATCATGGAACACCCTGAGTTTTCAGGAAGTGAGTCTCCAGAGAACTGGACCTCATGAGATAGTTTAACTGAACAATCTTTTTCAATGAATGTTGGGCTAAACATGGACCTTGCCAGTCATTTCAGTCAGGATTTAAAATACAGCTATCTAGGAAAGACCTGTGGAAAGTCATTTTAGCTGATGTTTAGAACCACTTTGAACTACATACAATACTGAAGGTTTATGTAAAATTGGTATGGTCAGAAGCACTGAAAAGGACTTAGAAAGGTCAAATTGAAAGTAAAATACTTCAAGGACAGAAATATGGGCGAAGATAACTGCAGCAAAAAAATTATATCAGGGCAAAAGTGTAGGATTATGGAAAGGGCTGGTCCATCCCTGTGCTTGATAGGGACAGGCCATCTACCCTGGCACTTGGAGGGATTTTCAAGGAGAGTGCCTTAAGAACAGGGCTCTGATATTATGGGGCCTATCTCCCTGCATCAAGGCAGAGTATGGCTTCCATTCCAAGGCTTAGAGAGATTGGTGCTTAAACTATGTAGTTATGGGATGACACATTCCCTGCTAAAAGTTTAGAAAGCATGGAGTTGCTGATCCATGAGGATGGAGGGCAGAACTAGTACTTGATTATGGTGGTTCCATAGAAGAGTGACAGCACAATCATATGAAAGGAACAGGTTGCCAAATACTTTATCACCTCAAAGTTTTATTTTAATATCAAAACAGGAGAGAGGTGTGGTAGGTGGGCAACATGGGAATCCCAGTGGGTTCCGTGTAATATTTTGGGTAATCTAAGCACCTCTTAAAATATATATATATATATAAATAACATTTTTGTAAGCAAATGCACATATATGCATATATATTTATATATCATTTTACAAATATTGGTATGTATTGTGAAAATTTTGATTTTTACCCACATAAAAAATAAATAAATTTAAAAAAAAAAGGAGAAAACATCTAACCATACGAGGTCATAATGGCAGATATAGGAATGAGGAGGAACACACCACCACCAAATCAAATCCCATTTTCATAAAGGGATGTATCTGCACAAACAAGTGCAGGAGTGCTGGAAACCCAAAAGAGAAATGATGGATTTCCTAGGAAGCACAATAAGGTCATTGCAGTTTATACATACCATGAACCAAGGCAGCGAGCAGAGAACCCAGCTAGGAGCCAGACCACATGAAGGCATAGACTTTAGGGTACATGAGAGGATTGCATATAGCCACATAGCAATCATAAGCCATCACTGCAAGGAGAAGGCAATCTGCTCTAGAAAGTGACATGAAAAGAAAGAGTTGAGTTCCACTTTATATAAAGGTAATAGTCTTCTTCCCAGACAGGAAATCAGTGGCTATCTTGGGGACAAAATTGGAGCTATACAAGAGGTCCATGATGGCAAGCTGACCGAGAAGGAAGTACCTAGGGGTCTGGAGTCTAACGTCCAACCAAATGAGAATAATTATCCTAATATTTCCAACAAGGGTCATAAGAAACACCAAGAAGCCAACCCACTGTGGTATTTGTAATAGTGGCCAGGTAATACTAGAAACCTTTTTACCTCAGCGCATTTTATTCCAAACATCATATATGTATTTCAAATTAAAAATTACAAGAAATTTAAAAAGTAAAAAATCAGTGAAATGAGACAGAGTGAGGAAAAGAAAAATAATAAGGGAAATCATTAGAAAATTCAGATCAAGAATTTAAAATACCTATGATTATTAAGCTAGGAATTCTAATGAAAAGTGTATAATATACAAGAAAAGAATGAAAATGTAAACAGGGACCTGGATATACTAAACACGTACCAATTACTATTTTGCACAAACTATGTTTTCTAAGTGGTGTTCAGATCACTCAAAACTGACATATTTTAAGTTTTTAAAAAAACGTTTCTACTTTACCTACTTTTTCATCCAATACAAACTGTGGAAAACTCAGTCTGTCCTAGTTTTAAAAAGAAGTTTTTAGTATAAATGTTTAATACATTTCATTATTTACTTTTAGCAAAAAGTGTTATTTATATAAATATAATGTTCCACATCTATAAAAATAAAACACTCCAAGAATCATCAATCCATATTAAAAAGTAAAAATATTGACAAGTCTCATATATTGTATATTTCTTCCTGTTCAAAACCCTCTTATTCTCCAAAGATAAAATGTACATCTCAATTCATGTAATTTATTTGTGATTTTTTTTGGAGGGGAGGTACTCCATTTCTTTTAATTATATTTATATTTGTACACACAATCCATATCCAACAAATGTACATTCCTTCATCCCCTCAAGGCACAAGCCATGGTAACTTTAATTCTAAGTACTCTTTCAGTGGATTTGTTATTTCTAGTTCTGTCTTATAAATGCATTCATACAATTTATGTCCATATAGGTATTTTTCATTTCTCTGAGCATAATATTTTCAAGGTTCTTCCCAGTTGTGCAGCATGTCTCATGACTTCATTATATTGACTAAATAATATTCTATTGCATGTAGGCAATACATTTTGTTTATCTATTCATTCTTTGATGGACATTTCCATTGTTTACATCTTTGGGCCTATTTTTACCATCTTTTTGCATATTGCTTTTTCACACTTTGCATTTGTGTTGTTTTTTGTCACATTAAAAAAAATATGTACTGTGGATATTAAGTCATATTCTGATATATGGTATGCAACCACTTTCTACCATTCTACAGTGTTGTTTTTTTAATTATAAAATACTTTGATGGGAAAAACTTTAATTTTGATGAACTTGGATTTATCTGTTCTTTCCTTTGTTGCCTGTGTTTTTTATGTGATATTTCGGAATCTATTTACATAAGTCCATATAAATAAGATTTGCCCCATGTTATGTTCTGAGAATTTTATATTTAGATCTTATACTCAGGTTCTTGGATCATTTTGAGTTTTTCTTTGCATAAGATGCAATATAAGGATCTAACTTCATTGTTTGCTTGTGGATATCCAGTATCCCCACACCATTTGTTGAAAAGACTATTATTTTCCCATCACATGTATTTAGAAACCTGGACAAATGTCATTGGCCATAGATCTGTGGGATACCTCTAGATTTTTAATTGTGTTCCATTAGTTTATGTCAATATTTATACAGGGCCACATTCTTTTGATTATTAGAGATTTGTAGTACAATTTGGAATTGGGAAGTGTGAGTCTTCAAAATGTGTTCCTTTTCAGAGTAGTTTTGTGATGTTCTGTTTAACATTGCAATCCATATAAATAGGGCATCTTCTTTTTCATTACTGCAAAAAAAGTGGCTGCAATTTTAAAAAGAAATATAATGAATTTATAGATCACTTTGGATAATATTGACATCTTAACAGTATCAAGATTTCCAATCCATGACATTGGATATCTTGTAATTTATTTTTCTTTATTATACTTGATATTTTATGATTTTTAATGCTGTTATAAATGGAATTGATTTCACAATATCTTCTTATTATTGCTAGTTTATAGAAATGCAGTTGATTTCTGTGAGTTGATATTTGCCCTGCCATTTTGCTGAAATTTTTTATTAGCTCTGGTGGTTTTCTAGTGCATTCCTTGGGATTTTGTCTATATTAGATGAGGTTTATGAATAAAGATAGTTTTACACCTTCCTTTCCAATTTGTACACATTTTGCTTCTATTTCTTGTTTAAATTCTGTGGCTAAAACAGCTCGCACAATGGTGAATAGCAGTGGTGACAATGTGGGGCATTCTTCTATTGTTCCTCATCTTAAAGGGAAGGCTTTAATTCACTTACCACTGAGGACTATATAGCTGTGGGTATTTCATAAGTGGATTTTTAATCATATTGAGGAAGTTCTACTGTATTCAGGGTTCGCATGGATTGTTCTATAATATAGACCATTTTTAGTGCTCAAGAGAAGTCTCAATAAATTTTAATATATAACATTGTGCAACTTCCTTAACTTCTTCCACTAAAATGGAGTGTAGTTATAAATAAATAAAAGAAAGAACACTGCAAATGTACAAATATTTGGAAATTAAACAACATATCTTCATTTATCAATGAATTAAATATGAAATAATATGGGAAATTAGAAAATAATATGGAAAATGAAAATGAAGACATAACTTACCAATACTTAACAGGATGATGCAAAGTAAGTGGCAGAGTAAAATGTATGCATATGAACACTTATAGTTCTAAAGAAGAAAAATACCAAAGCCAATACCTAATATCCATATTTACAGACTAGGAAAGAAGAACAACAGAAATCAAAATGTAATAGAAAGTAGGAACTAAGAAGAGTGAAGGTAAATGAAATACAGAATAGAAAAACAACTAAGAGAATCAACAAAACAAAAATTTGCTTCTTTGAAAAAATAAAATTGATAAATCTTTATTTAGACTAACAAAGAAAATAATTAAAAAGATATAAATAGTTAAAATAAAATATGATGATAGTGATATTATTACTCACCTTATAGTAATAAAAAGTGATAATAAGAGTATAGTAAGAAATATAAACTAAACAAATGGAAAAATGTTTACAAATACACAAATCATCTCACCGACTCCAATAGAAATACAAATCCTTAAATTCTTATAACAAGTACACAGATTGTAACAATAACCAAAATCTTTCAAATAGTTAAAATCTAGGACCAGATTATTTCATTGGTAAATTAAGATCAATTCCTATGACTTTTTTGGAAGAGATATGTTCTGTTCATATCTCAATTTATGCAAAGCCATCTCAATTAATGGAAGCAGAACCAAGTCATCATCATTAGTCTACTTAGGGAATATCTTGGAATTTTTTTTATCTTCGCTAAAATATTTGCCTGTGTAATTAATACATTGACAATTTTCTCTAAAATAAGTTGGATGAATTTCATTGAATCTACAAATAAAATTGAAAATATTTAAATTTACAGTCAACATACTTGTAAGAGATTTATAATTGCTCTTTTCTCTTGTTGACATAATTATAGAATCTATTAATTAAATTGTCATGGCTCAAACCTGTTTCTGCCCTTGGGGAATGTCAGGCATCCAAAACAGAGTTCTGTGATCTCCCAATGGACAATGACTTTATTAGAAATGTAAAAATATCCAAGCCTAAGGATGCTGTTAATGAGATTGTAAATACTGTGCTTAACATTAAGAAAAAGCTGGTAACTCTGTATTATCCACACTTAAAATATGTGGAACAACTTGAGTTTATATGAAAATATAAAAACCACTTGATTGCTAAGAAGAGAAATCCTGTGGTCACAGCATGCCTCAAGCAATGCTTTCAAAGTTTATGCCAGCAAATTTGACTAATAATAATTGGTTAGATTGAGGAATGATATGTCATAGGACACTGTCAAAAACAATATAGAAAATCATGAAAAATTTATGAAAATGTATGTTTGTGTATAATACTAATAAAGGCAGGCAACACAGAAGGTGCAGTCACCATTATTTCATGGTAAGGAACATGGTATGCATGGAGAAAAATTGCATACCTAAGGTTGCAATCTCTGAGAGGTGACATAGAGACTGTATATAGCAGAGAAAGAGATTTCAGTGAAGTTGTCCAGTCAATTCAATAAATAACAAGTGAAAAATCAATATCATAAACCAAAAAATAAGAAGCTTTTCAGGGTTAATTGGGTAAATTATATTATCTAATTGTCTAGTTTACAATAAAAGTTTATGAAATGTTCAAATAATCAGGAAAAATGACCCATAAAGAAGCACATACACATACACACGTAAGAAGAAGGTAACAAAAATTGCCCTGTTAGGGTCCCATATGTTGCCTTTGCAAAGACATTAAAACGGACATCATAAATAGGATTAAAAAGCTAACAGAATAAGAGCAAGTTTGCTTTAGTTCATTGCAGTGGCCACCGGAGATTCTGAGGGGAGGGAGAGGGAAAAATAGGTGTAACATGGGGGCATTTTTGTGAAATTGAAATTATCCTGCATGATGTTGTACTGATGGATGCAGGCCTTTATATATTTTGTCATAACTTAAAAAATTGTGTGCTACAGAATTTAAATTGGAATGTAAATAATAAACCACCGTTAGTGGCAATGCTTCAATACGTGTTCATCAATTGTAACAAATCTACCACATTAATGGAGGATGTTGTTTATGTGGAAAATTGTGGGAGGGGGAGGAAGTGGGCCATATGGCAATCCCCTATATTTTTTATTTAACATTTATGTAATCTAAAATTTCTTTAAAATAAATGAATAAATAATAAAAAATGAATTAATAAAAACCATGGTGAAATTGTTAAAAGGTCATGTGATGAAAATGTATTAGTAAATATCAGTATATCAGATTTCAACAAACAGAATTATCTTATTTTTTATGAAAAGTAAAAGAAAATTAAATCCTCTAAAGGGTTTATGAAGTTGAAAATTACCGAAATGAAAAATCACCGAGGTACAAAACAGTTTATTGGAGATGGCAAAATAAATACTCAGTTTATAAATGTTTTGATTCATAAATGATTTAAATTAAGCAATTTGAACAACAGAGAAAAAATTATGAATAAAAAGGAAAAGAGCATAATAGAAATGAGAGAAATGATTTAGTGTACCAGAAGGAGAGGAAAGAATGGAGCAGAAAAACTATTCAAAAAAATAATAATTAGCTTTCCAAATTTAATACAAACATTAATCAACACATCTTCATAGCTCAATGATATCCAAATAGTATATACAAAAAGATACACACTTAGATATGTCACATGTATGCCTTCATGCTAAATTCTTTTTATATTAAAAGTAACAAGGCCATCAATGTTTATGCATGCACCAACATAAAATACATATAATTTTTACAGTTTTATGTTTTGATATATGATAGAATTACTAATCCTAACTTATTGTTATTAAATTATCTAAGTGAATCTTTGTATTTATATCATTTTACACATTCCACAATCAAGTTATGACTATATGCATAAACACATATGCACACAAACACATATTGATGGGAATTTAATGGCGATTATATTGAATTAATGTAACAAATTAAGATAAACTTAATTTTTTTCAATTTTTAATCTAATCCATGGACAGTTTACATTCATCATAATATTTTTGTCTCATTTCTATTTTTTGAAAAAATAGTGTATTTTTCCAATTGGTATTTAATTATTTTTAAATAAATAGATGTGATGATAATTTTAAATTTCTTTTTATAAATCTTTCACCCTGATCTACAGATGTCAAATGACTTTTTAATTTGATTTAATAACAAAGTTTATTCATTTTCATTTGCTTATTTTCTAAGAGACTTAGTAAGAATATAAGCTTCCTGCTAAGCACATCTAATGTGCATATTATTTAATACATTATGCTTTCTAATTTTCATTGCAACCCCTGCTTTACCCAGAACTTATAAATTCTTGGATGACTTTTTTCACCAAAAAATACATGGACCTTGTAATAAGTTACTGCGCTGATAGTTTTATACCAACGAGAAATGCATGTATCTGTGTAATACAAAGGCCATTACTAGAATATTTGCACAAAAGATATTCACAGTATTCAATAGTGGAAATAACTCAGAAGTCTATCACAAGTGATATGCTCAAATAAACATATTGTATTCATTTAAGCAATGAAAATGAATTCACTATTGCCTAGTCAGCTATATGGGTGAGACTCACAGAAGGAACAAAATGGAAAGCTAACAGAGACAATTGGTATATTCAATATGACTTCATCCAAATATTTTCAGTGTCATGCATGCATAATTGCACATATACAAATAATTATAGTGTTTCAATCTGGAAAAAAATGAGTAGCGAATGGGAAAAAAACAATGAGGGCATTATGTCTTAAAATATAAATATGGTATTATATGCAGAGAGGTGTTTTCCTTGTATGAAGATTCATCTTATGATTCTCAAAATTATATGTCATTTTTCCTAAGTAAATCTAGTTAAATTAGCCTTCAAAAATTGTCTACTTAAAAATATTTTCACCATTCAACTGCAGACATCAAACTTTAGTGATATAACCTGGCCTAACCCACAGATGCATAATGGTAAAATGCTGGGGAAAATCACAAATGTCTACATATATGAATAATAGTTCAAAATGTATGAAACACAAGCTAAAAATCTAAAAAAAAAATAAAATTGTAAACTGAAAGTTAAAACTAGCAATTAGACATAAAATGCACACCTTTGAAGAGTGATCTTGTCTACAGATATAAATCGGGGTGTAATAAGTGTGAAAAAATTTTAAATCATTATTTTGTATTTCTTTTTATGTCTTGCAAATTCCTGAAGATGTAAACTTACTTTTATTTTTCCTGCTTGACATCAAGTATTATTTGAAAACTTGTGTCAATGAAGGTTTTATATGAGACAAATGATTAACACCTATAAAGAAGTTAATATGAAGAAAGCAGTAACAAATGAAATGTTATTTTAGAAACATTCACATATCAAATATTAACATGCATTAGGTAAGATATCAGAATGATAGAAAAGGTGCCAACCAACAGGATCTCATTGAATCCTTTGGGGAACTCAAATTTTTGCAACCATTACAGAAGGTCATGATGTTTTTTCTGTAGCCAGGATATTTTTTTACTATCCTACGAACTCATTAACCCAAGTAATAGATATATACCCTATATAAACTCTTGTACATGTGAAATTGAACACTTGTATAATAATGTTCCTAACCACACTACATAGAATTGCAGAAATCTAGATAAAGCACATTTTCATAAAAATGGATTTATGTAGATATATATATGGTATAGTCAATCAAAAATGTTATTAAAGTATTAAAGGGAATTTGCCACAGCTATTTGCAATTATATACATACTGTTGTTCAGAAAAGTGTAAGAAATGTGGTGTCACATATGTGGAGAATGAAGTCCCATAGAACAGACTTGCCCAAATCAGGTAGGACGAACAAGTGGAGACAGCATTTGTCTGTCTTTTATTGGAGCTCATTGGGAACACCACAGTGAGCACATGGGCTTAGGGAGCTGTAATATCCATGAATGATAGCAGAAAGATAATAAGGCCAATTAAGGAGAAGGGTATTCACATACTGGGAAGTGTACTCATGAACCAAAGGTATCACAATAGAACTTTACAGCAAAATGGTTAATGAGCCAAGACCTAAATTACGGTAGTTGAAGTAAACAGAAATTTTGTTTGAAACATTTGAGGGATCTAATGTCCCATGCACATATGGCCATGGAAAAACAGTTCCTTTTGTTCATGAGGAAAAGATTGTATAAAAGGTGACAGCAAAAAACTGAGTATAACATATGCATTTAAGAAGAAGGGCATCTGATTCACCATGGGTCAAAAAATAAGTTGTGATTCTCACAGCCCAAATCATAATAATCTTACAATTTGAGAAAATATCAGTTACCATCTTAAGCAAAGTGGTGGAGATGTACATCATGCCAAAGAAAGAGATCCGACTGAGTAGAAAGAACATTGGAGTTTGGAGACCACTTTCCATTCGTATGATTTTATTCAGTATGATTTCCCCATTTGTGACACTGAAAAGTGTATAGCAATATTAAGAATGAAGAAAGTGTTTATTAGGCCATCTTGGAAAAAAAAAGTCATGTAAGATCTCTGCCAAAACATTGATTTTTTTCACATTTTCAACAAAAATAGCAAAGCAGATTATTTCTTAAAATTCCATTTAATAATATTTACTGTTTTTAAGAGAAAAATTAGTGACTGCTAGTGATATTTTGAATGCCACTTCCCATTTCAATAAACAGACTGTGTCTATTGAGCAAGAGCCACTTGACTATTAATGAAATAGATACAAGAATTTTACTGATTATGGAATTGGACTATCATATGAAACATTAAATTTTTAAAGCATTTAGATGATTTGCCAACCCATGCTATTTTGCTCATTTGTAAATATTTTTAACATATATTCTGAAAAATTATCTCACTGAATTTATTTATATAATTCCTCAATTCACAATGACAGTTTTGAACAAATATAGTACAATTTTAAACAGCTTCTTTAATGCATTATTCAATTATTTAAATAGAATATATTGTAATTCAGGTCATATTAACATCTTTATGGAAGAAATATCACCAATTTATGAATAAATTGATGTTTATTGTTTATGTTGAAGTTTGAAATTATTACATGAATCCTGAGAAGAAAAGATTATGCTTGTAAACTAATCTATTCCTATGGTTATGAAATCCATTGATTGCATTAAATACAGCCAAAAGGAGTTTGATTTAATTACCCATTAAGGACACTTTAAGGCTTTTGATTGGCCACATCAGTAAGGTATAATTCAGATTAGGTCTCTGCCCCCTTTCTGGTTATGATATAAATTGAAGCATAGAGAAAGAATGACTGAGAGAGACACTGGGAGAGACAGTGCTGTCATTTCTGATCCTACCATGGGACAGGAGAAGGCACAAATGCCTGAGGCCCAAGGGAGAGAAGAGCCATTTGCCTGATAGCTTACAGCAGAAAGAAAGCAGAAAAACTGAGACTGATAATGGATCCAGAAAGATACAAGCCTTGTACCAGGAGAGAGAGGACTATAGGATCACTTAAGAATAAAGCCTAAAAAGGCTGGGGTCACAGACCTTAAGAGGAAAGGGTGAGCCCAGAGATGAATGTTGAAATCTGGGCAGATGTTGGTAGTCCTTTTCCTTCAACACATGGCAGCTGACTTCGGTGAGATAGCAACTTTTATGGTGCCTAAGTATGGGTTTTTCATGGCCTTGGAACCATAAGCATTTACCCAAGTAAACCTCCTTTATAAATGGCAACACTTTTCTTATAGTTTGCATCAGCATCACTTTGGTAACCGAATACACTTATGTTAACTGTAGGTGAGGTTGTGACAGTCCAGAAAACAAATGTATACTGCTTTTTACATAGACCTGAAAATGAACCATTAAAATATAAGTAAACATTTATAAATCTAACTTTCACTCAAGAAGCATGTAAAAATGGTCAAACCAAGCTAAGGAATTGAATTTTGTCCTCCTATTATTTTGATATGAGATATCAAAAATTTAAAAGAAAATGTATTGCTGATGTGTTCATCATATTTAATTATATAAATTTTAAGTATAAAATAGTAATAACAGAATGAGGAGTTGTGGGAAAATGACAGAGTAGACATAGTCCTTCAAGCAAAACAGACCAAAATAACTATTAAACAAGCATTAACTGCCTGCAACAACTATTTTGAAATTCCAGAGGGAAGAAAAATAATTAACAGCATCCAGGGAAGAACACAAGGAAGAGAGTGATAAACTATGGTAGGGAACAGTAAATTGTTCTATCTTTTAGGCACTTATAAACTCTCATGTAAATAAAGAGTTTCCAGAAAAAAAATACAGAAACCTCAAAAAGATGGCACAAATGAATCCACAAGAAAGGCATTAAAAATTATTCTAAAAATGCTCAAGAATATGAAACAAAATATTGAGAAACAATTATATAAGGAAAGCAATGAATGAGCAAAATGAGAATCTGAGTAAAGGGATAGAAATTATTTAAAGGAAGCGAATAAAATGACTGGAATTGAATACCGCAATAGCTGAATTAAAAAATATCCAGGAGTGAGTTCACATCATCAAAATAGTGATGTAAGATATCCTCTGAAAAAGTCTCACCAAAGATTAATGAATAAATGGACAAATCCCAATTGCTTATAATTCTGGATGATGGCATACCTTGGAGAATTGCACAAATAGTGAATCAAAGGAAATGAAAACTCTCAGAAATACTCTTTCCTACTTGTTGGTCACTTCACATTCCCCTCCCACTCCCTCATTCTCATGCAGTTCAGAAGGCAAACAGATGCAGCATGGCCTGGGCCACTCCTGCTGTGGACTGAAACTGGTGAGTGACCCATAGCAATGAGTAAAAATTCTGTACATATTAATGTGCAAGGACCAAAGTCTGCATCGAACTAGGGTGGAACACAAGAAACTTAGTTGTGCTGCATACAAAGGACCACTCAGTGGGGGGAATAAGCAGGAACACCCTGATATAAAGTCTGGTAAGAAAATGTCCCTAAAGAGGTAAAGGATAGTAAGAAGACAATGTGTAATAATAAAGATTTTGAAGTATTAAAAGAAACATAAGAGAAATGTTGTGGATGAAAGGCACAATAATACAAATAAAAATACATTCAAGGCATAGAACAGCAGATTTGAACAGAAAGAAGACAGAATCAGCCAAATGGAAGACAGGAAAATAGATATCATACAGCCAAAAGAACAGATAGAAAAATGAATATAAAAAAAATGAGTGGTGTTTCAGGGTTTTGAGTGACAGGATGAAGCACACAGAAATGCACAGCATGGAAGTCCCAGAAGGAGAAGAGATGGGAAAAGGGATAGAAAGAATATTTGGGGAAATAATGGAAGAAAATTTTCCAACCATTATGAAATATATAAATATCCATTTCCAAAAAGTACAATATATTCCAAAGAGAATAAAACTTAACAGATTTACCACAAGACATATCTAATCATATTATGAAATGCTAAAGATAAAGAAAAAATTCTGAAGACAGAAAGAAAAAGGCAAATTTTTACAAACAAGGGATCCATAATAAGACTAAGTGCTGTTTTCTCATCAGAAAACGGGAGTGAAATGGCAATGGTATGATATATTTAAAATACTGAAAGAAAAGTATTGTGAGCCACAAATTAGTTATCTAGCAAAAATGTCCTTTAAAAATGTGGGAGAGATTAAAATATTCATAGAAAAACAGAACCTGAGGCAGTTAGTCACCAAGAGACCTGCCCTACAAGTATTACAAAATAGTCCTGCAGGTTGAAAGGAAAAGACAGGAGAAAGTAGCTTATAATAGCGTGAAGAAATGAAGATATTCAGTAAGGGTAGCTAAAATGATAAATGCAAAACCCAATAGTACTGTATCCTCCATATGCAATTCAGATTTTAAATTCATATAATAATCAGAATACAATTGAACAAGAAAAAAGGTCTATTTCCTCAAAATGGTCATATATAATATACAGTAGCAATATGGGGTAAAAACAACATAAACAAGGGGAAAAGAGGAATATGGGGGCAGAGAATGTGCATGTTATTGGATCTAATTTGGTAACATTTCAAATTAGTAGTTTATAAACACAGGTTGTTTAATATAAATCCTAGGTTAACTATAAAGAAAGAATCTTAAAACTCACAAAAACAGAAATGAAATAGGGAGTAGTCAGAAATATCACAAAATGTCAACTGTATAGAAAAGGGCATTGCAATAAAGGAAATGAGAGACAAAAATATATCATATAAAATTAAAGGACAAAATGAATGAAGTGGTGAGTTTCAGCAATCACACTGAATGTGAATGGATTAAATCCCACCATCAAAAAGCACAATATAGCTAAATGGAATAAAAAGTAAGATTTGACTCTTTTTCCTTTACAAGAGATTCACTAAAGAGCAAAGATTCAAACAGTTTATAAGAGAAGTGATGGAAGAATGTATTCCATTCAAATATCAATCAAAAAGCAGTTAGGGGGAGATTGTAGGAACATGGCCAATGGGTTAGGCATCTAAGTTTCAGTTTTCACTAAAACAACAAAGAAAAAAAAACAAGGACTGCCATGGAGACATGCTTTGGGGCACAGCAAACCAAGACATTGCTTACCAAATCTCAGAAAAGTGAGGGTCAGAGACATGAAGAAGCCAAATCAAGTAATCATGATTTATTAAAACTCCCAGCTGTTGGGAAGGGCTCCACTAGCCCATGCCCAAAATATTAAGCGGGGGTAAAACTCCTGGTGAATTGTATCTAACTGAGAGTAGAGCAGAAGTTTACCTCCATGGGAAGGTGCTCTGAGTCATCTAGGAGGATACTGGACATATAGGGAAGCCAGGAATAATCATGGGTTGCTTACATTAGTGGCTGGAAGGAGTACACATACCGAGCCCTCAGAGTGGACAGACTAGGTGAAGACTCTAGCCCCTGCTCCAAACAGGAGTGTGATGGCAGATTCCCTGCGAGGCAGAGGGGTCTAGGAGAGGGAAGAGTGATTTTTTTGTGTGACAAGTTTAGCCAGCTGGGCCCCCCTTTAATATCAGAAGGGACCCCGATTTGACAGAGAGAGGGGAGGGGATCACCTCAGGCTGGCAGTCATTCCCAGCCACCTAGATAAAGAGAGAAATTACATCAGTGAGGAGACAGAGACAGAGATGAGCACCACTTCAGCTGACTGGAGTGGATCTAACCTGCTCAAGGGAAAAGGGACAGATAACCTTCTGAAAGGCTAATTAACCCAAGGATTTAGAAAGCTCAGTGGAGGAATTCCCACCTAGCATATATAAGGTTCCCGGTTCAATTTCTGGCTATTATTTGAGAAGTGATTTACCAGCATATCAGGCATCCAGCTGAAACTTTATGACAGGAAACATATAAACATTTTCTTTGTATTATATTTCCTTGGATCTCTTATTTTTTTTAAGCCTCCTTTTCTTTTATTTACTTTACTTTACTCACTAAAATCTAGATCAAAACCTGAAAAGAGCAGGCTGCAGGGTGAATGATTGAGAAACACCAGCAGCCTGAGAGGATCCTTCAGGATATAAGATAGAAGGCTGATTTTCTATGTTTTTTTTTTTTTTCTGTCACCTTTTCTTTAAAAAACAAATGGAGTTGTTGCTATCTTATTTCTTGCTTGTTTTGTATCCTCTTTCTTTGTTTCTCTACTGGTTTATTTATTTATTTTTCCTTTTCCCTTTAGATTTCTGATCTATTCTACCTATGCTATTTATTTTCACCCTTTCATCTTTTTAGCATTTGCTTTCCATTGTTGTTCTTTCATTCCATCTCTTTATTTGGTCTCAAAATTTTCTCATTTATATTTCTCTCTCTTTCCTTTTTCTTCTGTTTACTTTCTCATTTTTACCTTTTTCATTGTCTTTTTTCTAGTTTATTTCCCCTCTTCTCACAATTCCAGATTTTATATTCATTCTATATATTTTTTCTCTATTTTGTTTCTTGTTTCATTGTTTATATTCCACTTTCTTAATATTATTCTTCTGTGTTTCTTACTTGTATTAATTTTTCAATTTCCTTGGTCTTGTAAGTTTGCTCTCCTACCTTTTACTAGTATTACCAATGAACAAGCTAAAAACAAGGAAGAGCTGCAGAACATTGAACAACTAACCAAAGATGTCCAAACAAATATCATGGAACCACTTAATGAAGTGAAGGAAGAGATTAAGGATATTAAGAAGACACTGGGAAAACATACTGAACAAGTTTTAAACATATGTAAAAAAGAAAACAGATGTGATGGTGATGAATAGCACAATCCAAGAAATCAAAATGACACTGGAAGCACATAAGAGCAGATTTGAACTGGCTGAGAAAGAATTAGCAAAGTGGAACGTAATAGGAAATGGTTTCATGAACTTCACACCCAAAGCATGAGCAGCAAAAGAAAAAATAGATAAGTGGGATCTCCTCAATATTATAAACGTTTGCACCTCAACGGATGTTATCAAAAGTAAAAAGGCAAGCCTAACCAATGGGAGAAAATATATATCTGATAGAAGCCTAATCTCCAGCATATATAAAGAAATCCTACACCTTGAAAATTAAAAGTCAAACAACCATTTAAAAAAATGGGCAAGAGACTTGAAAAGGCACTTCATCAAGGAAGAAATACAAATGGCTAAAAAGCACATGGAAAGATGATCAACATCACTAGCTATTAGGGAAATGCAAAACAAAACTTCAATGAGATACCATTTTACACCCATTAGACTGGCAGCTATTAAAAAAACAAAGGGCTATAAATGTTGGAGATGATGTGGGGAAATAGGAGACCTCATCCACTGCTGGTGGGAATGTAGAATGTTCTAGGCATTGTGGAGGATAGTTTGGCAAAAACTATGTATAGAACTGCCATATGATCCAGCAATGCCACTGCTGGGTATATACCCAGAATAATTGAAAGCAAAGATAAATGAACACCAATATTCTTAGCAGCATTATTCACTCTTGCCAAAAGTTGGGATCAACCCAAATGCCCATCAACAAATGAATGGATAAATAAAATGCTGTTCATGAATGCAATGGAATATTACTCACCTGTAAGAAGGAATAAAGTGCTAACACACAGGATAACATGGATGAATCTTGAGGATCTTATGTTAATTGAAGCAAGCCAGGCATTGAAGCATGACCATTACATGACTTCACTGATATGAATTAAGCAAATTGAGCAGACTCAGATTGCTATTATCTGGAAGAAAGGTTTATGGGAAATAGAAAGGGAGAAGTTTGTGAGCCAACACCCATATGGATGTAATCTATGGTAAGTTGAAAGTGTGTAGTTGCACATTTAAGGGATATGACAGGAATGTAGTGATATTACTGGGTTGGTAGATGCAGGCTTGATAGATGGGTAGATTGGGGAAGGTAAGTTAGAAGGTCCAGGTAACTTGGAGGAGAGTTGGGAGAGGGACAATGTGAACACTGGGTATATGGTTGAAAGTACAAAGTTGGGATGCTCTTATCGCAATATGACAAGGAAGGGTTACTGGTTTAGGGTGTTGGATGAGGGTATTCAGAAGACAGTGCACCTGGAACAGGCTTATAGGGAGTGTGTGCATGATCATTTTGTCATAATGCATTCTATCAGGGATGGAGACCCACATAATGAGCAGGAAGGTGTTAGACTCCCATCTTGGGAAGAATTGATTGCTTCACAAACAGAAGGGCAGGAGTTCCTCAAGCACATTTGTGGTTCCTAATAGGAGAGGACAAACCAGTGAGTCAAGACTTCAGTGTTGTTGCAATTAATTATAAACCTTGTCATCCAAAGAGTGAAGCCAGGAGTTTGACATGGGCCCCAAGTGGAGGCAGAGGGAGGAACAGAATAGACTGAACAGGGATATTTAGTGGGCAATGGAAGTTTTCTACATGATCTTCCAATGATAGACAAAGGCCATGTTAAATATCATCAAAATTTATAAAAGTGTATGGTCTAAAATATAAACCATAATGTAAAACATTGACCATGGTTAGTAGCTATGTTTCACTATTTTTTATCAGTTGTAGCTCATAGAATGTCTAAGTGCCTATCACCCCACACAGAGGGGCTCCTGAGAGCTCTGGAGACACCCAGGTCCTATATAAGTGGGGATAGCCCTAGAGACTGATGCCTTATCAGTGGGCTCTATTTTAGAATCTGTGCTCCTGAGAGTGACAGAATTGGACTCAAATAAGTCCTCCCTGCACATAGTTCATCAGTCCCTTCTATTCAATCCTATATGTGATGCAGAAGTTTTTAGGTATACTTCCAGAGACTGGAGCCTCTGGCCTACCTATGTGCCAGGTGTGCGTGGAATCTCGGTGGAGATGCAACTCCTACCCTACAGCTCAATGGACTCATCCAAGTCACCTGGCGAGGAGACAACGATGGGCAACGGCCATCCCAGGGAATGGACAGGGCCTGCATTTGCAGGCAGGATCATCACACCCACCATATCCATTGGATATATGCCCTCTCTCACTTGGAGGTGGAGTGGACATCACCATCCCAGTCCCCTCAGGATTGGGGGAAGAACTATGGGCTAGAGTGGACTTGATGGTATTCTGTTGTACACATATGGTGATTCTAGCAATGGAAGAAATTATAACAATGAGCTAGAGCCAGTGGCCACTTGACACTTTTGGTGCAGGGAGGGGACGAGTAGTTGAAATACAGGGGCTTCTTTGGGATTTGGAGGTTGTCCTGAGTACCGTTGTGGCAACGGATGTAGGCCATTTTAAATCAGCACACACCACGCAGAGCTGTGTGAGAGAGAGTGTGGTCTACGATTTGAACTGTGGCATATGGTTGGTGGCAAGGCCCCGGGATGTGTAAGTCCATTGAGGGTGGTGGGCCACACTTGTGGGAGATGTTTGTTGTTTGTGTGGGATGTGGTGGGAGGTGTGGGAGGTGGGCAACATGGGAATCCCAGGGGATTCTGTGTAACATTTTCGGTAATCTAAGCACCTCTTAATATATATATATATAGTGGAAACAGAGAGATGGAGAGGTGAAGAATTTTCGTGTTTATTGTTTGTCAGTTTTTGTTTACTATTATTATTGAAATAATGAAAATACCCTAAAAATGATTGAAATGATAAATGCACAACCATGAGATTATACCAAATACTATTATTGTACACATTGAATGAACTGTATGCTTTATTAATATGTACCAATAAAATAGATTTGTTTAAAAATATATATATATATATATTAATAAAGGAAGGAGGAAAAGGAGAAGATGTTTGGTATGTAGGAGTACACTGTAGTCTGTATCTGACTTTAAGATGGCTAAAAGTTCTTTGAAAATGAAATGAAAATAAAGACCCTGGGGAATAAATGGAAGAAAATGCCACTGTACATACAGGACATCAGACATTAGAGCAATGAAAGTCAAAATTTCAAAAATATATATTTTGATATATTTTGCCTTTTTTTTAACATCTTAATCTTTTAACTTAATTTTAGTTTCAGTTTTTTTTATTTTTTATATTTTATTTCCTATAATTAATCCTATCATTATTATTTCATTTTCCTATTAATTGTATTTCACTATTTTAACAGCTTCACTTTTGAAGAAGCTTTGGATCACAGAAAGGTTACAACTGGGGCAGAGGAGGATCCTTGGTGTGTGGTGTCTGTGATAAGGGATAGATGGGAGAAAGTTCACCTGGGCATACATATAAGATATGTAAATATATTCAAATGCTCATGGTACATTGTCACAGTGGGTGGAGACTTACATAATAACCAAGAGAATATTGAATTCCCATACTGTAGTGCTCTGTCACCTTCTTTAATGGAGCAGCAACAGTCACACAAGTTCAGGGACAATGACTGGTGAAAGAGGATGATCCATTGATGGGCCCTTGATATTGATGACTCTGCTTATGAGACTTTGCTCTAGAAACTGAAAGTGAGCCTAGCTTTGTGAGATGCCTAAGAGTTGCCTACTGAGAACTCCCTTGTTCCTCAAATGTGGCCTATCTCTAAGCCAAACTCTTAGAAATGCATTACCTTCCCCTCCAGTGTGGGACATGACTCCCAGGGATGAGCCTCCCTGGCACTGAGGGATTACTACCAAGTACTAACCAGTGATGCAATTGGAAAAAGGCATCAAATAAAAGGGGGGAAATATAAAGACAAATAAGTTGATTTGGCTAAGAGATTTTAAAATGAGTTGGGTGGACACCCCAGCAATAATGCTTATGCACATCTCAGCAGGATCTCATATATTGCCAAAGTGGATAGTACCCCAAATATTGGGGTTCCTGAGGGCTCTGAAGACACCCAGGTCCTATGGTCAGAGAGATAGCTCCAGAGTTTAGTGCCTTTACAGTGGGCCCTACTTTGGTGTTTGTCCTCCTGAGAGTGACAGAGTTGGACTCAATTATGGTGTCTCTGCACATGACTCATCTGTTGCTTCTATTTAAACCTATACTTGGAGCTGGAGATTTTAGTTGTACATCCAGGAGACTGGAGTCTTTGAGCTTTCCATGTGCCAGCTGGGCCCAGAACCTCAGTGGAGTTGCAACACCTACTCTCCAGTTCATTGGATTCACCCAGACAACTAAGAAGGAGGTGAGGATTGACAACCACCATACCAAGGAATGAGAAAGCCTACAACTGCAAGCAAGACAGTCTAATCCATTAGCTGCATGGGATAGATATCTCCTCTAAATTAGAGGTGGAGTGGACATCACTATCCCAGAATCTTCAGGATTGGAGAATGAAAATTGGACTAAAATGGACTTACTGGTTTCCTATTTTAGACATTGTGATTCTAGCATTGGAAGAAATTACAACATTGATATGGAAGTAGTGACCACTGGAGGCTCTGGGAGCAGGGAAAGGAAAAACAGTTGTAATATGATACCTTCTTCAGGACTGTGTATCATCCTGAATGACATTGCAATGACAGCTATAGGCCATTTAATATCATCACATAACATGCAGAACTGTGTGAGAGAGAATGTAGACATTATGTGAACTATGGTCCCTGCTCAGTGGCAAAGCCCTAGGATGCATTTATCAATTACAATGTATGTGTCACACTAATTAATGTTTATGTGGGAGAGTGTGGGAAGTCCGGGGAGTGGAGTATATGGGAAACCCTATATTTTTGTGTAACATTTATATAATTTAATTATCTTTTAAAAAATAAAAAAAAAATTATTGATAAAAAGAAATAGTATAACACTTGAAAAAATGCTGCTTGGTAGCTATACTAATATTGGACATAGTAGAATCTAAGACAAAAGCTGTTATTAGAGAAAATTTTTTTCTTGATTTTATTCTTAAATTATTTTCCATGAAATGAAAATTCAATTAAGTAGTTGGGATGAAACTACAATATTAAGTACAAGAAGGAATAGCTTAAGTCAAATTAATATCTTGTTGGAACATTTATTCTTTAAAATCCAGGATCATTTGAAATTCGATACTAGAGAAAAGAAGTTCAATAGCATTAAAAACATGATAATGCTGTTGAAGATAATCCAAAGCAAAGCTTTGAAATTTGGCTTTCCAAAATTGTAATGAACACCAAGTATTCCAATGTAATATATTTTGCAGGAAAAATAATAACTCTTACTTAATTAAACATCATTAATTAATTAATTTTGACTTATTTATAAATTACTAAATAAATTATTGGAAGAATTGTAAGCATGGGGACATGTATACATTGTCCCATCCCTCAAGATGTTTACAGATGAGAGTGATATACAATCAGATTACCAAGTGTGATGGTCAGGTTAATGAGTCAACTAAGCCAGGTCACTGTGCCCAGTTGTTTGGAAAAGTAAGCACTGGGCTAATTGTAATATAAGGAAATTTATGGCCTTTAGCCATCACTGAATAGATGATTGCATCTATATCAACCAGGGAGTGGCCATCAGTAACGAGTGATGTTTTATTCAACCAGTTGAATGTCTTAAAAGGGGAAGTGATTTCACCATTCACAGAGAATTTCCCAGCTCATCTTTGGACAGCCAACATCTCCTGGGAACTCATCAATACCTTCATTGGACATTCATTGGAGCTCTGATTTGCAGCCTACCTGGGAACCTGGACTTGTGCATCCCTATGGTCATGTGAAAGACTTATAAAATGGTATACTATTTACAGGTATGTCCTGTTGATTCTGTTTCCCTAGAGAAACCTGACAAATACACCATGATTCAGTGAAAAGTATTCTTACAGAAATATGCATGAGTGGGAATAATCTTTCTAAAAGAAAGGCATGTAATCCCACTGGGACTGGCAAGGATAAAAAGGGAGGGGTTGAGTGATATAAACATGTAGAGAGGAAATGTTATGCAAGAATTGAAAATTACTTGGAGTTCATAAAATGACTTATATTTACACTTAGAATAAATGTGAAAATATCACAGGAAATTAAAAATTTTGGCAGCCTTCAAAGTAATATTATAATATTCCATATTTATAAAGAGATTAATTTGGCTACTACTATATAGAACAAAATATACAGCCAAAGGTTTGGAAGAATAGTACAATCTCTCTATTGAGGATCATTTAGCTCAGATCTCATATTTGCATTTTTCAAATCATAGTAAAACAAATGAACAATGAAAATAATATGCCTAGTTTAATTAATGGCAATTTCTTGGGCAGCATCTTATCTGGTAATCCGTCAGATGGCCTCTCTTCAGAAACTTGAACACTACCTACCTAAACAGCTTAGGTATTATCATTTTCGTCCACATTCCATCATCTCTATGGTAGCTATTCTGATGAATGCAATTTTCTCCATCATAAAACATTTACAATAATGACATTATGACCTTAGATGTGGACATGCTAGACATTTCTCCAGCTCTATACCCTTAGTCTCCGGAGAATTAAAAATTAAAATTCCACTAGGAAGATAGATGTATTTCCAATGCATGCATGTTTAAAGACAGGAAAACACAATAATTATATGAGGAAAAAGTAAAGTGCGTAAGTTAGTTTTAACATTATTTTTCATGTGCAGATCATCACAGATGAGGGAATAAGACAGATGTATTCATTTATTCAGCAGCCTATACTCAAATTATTTTCTATTAGAGTATCTTGTTTAGAAACTTAGTTTCCAAGAGTAATTGACTGGTATGGTAGGAAGGATACTACTAAATGTATCTCATATTATTTATTTTAAAAAATCTTTATATTTTTCACTAAAATTCATTTTCAAATTAGATGAGGTAAATTGGGACTCTGTTGAATCTACAATTCAGATTGTGAAGAAAGTTCTTCACATTATTGTTGTCTGAATCCATGAACCTAAAGTGCATTTTTATTTTTATATATTTTTCACTTTTAAGCAATATGGTTTAGTTACACTTTCAAATATTTTTATTAGAGAGTTTGTGAACTTACAAAACTATCCTGCACATGTATAGAATTTTCTTACATCAACCCTTCAACAACACATTCACATCATTTTGGAACATTCATTACAGAATATGAGAAAAATATCATCAGACTATTACCACTAACTATGGTCCATAGTATACATTTAACATATTTTTCCATATCCCCCTATTATTTACACAGTACATCCTTGGCACTGATGCAGGAATATTACAGTATTGCTGTTAATTATAAACCATAGGTTACATTCGTTGTATTATTCCCATTGTTCTCCCCACAACCACCATCCTCCTATAGTTATGTACATACATTCTAGTTCACAAAAGGACATTCATGCTTTGTACTATTATCCACAATTCTCATCCATCTCTGTGTTCTCTGTATTATTCAGTTCCTAGATTATCTCTAGTTCTCTTTTCAATTGACATTTGCACCCGTACACTACCCTTTTCAGCCACAATCCCATTTATAAACCAGCTGCTACTCACTAAAATGTGTTTCCATCAACTCTATCAATTTTCACACATTTACAATCAAGTTAACTAAAACTTCTAAATACATTAAACCTCACAACTCCTTTATAGTTCTCCTCTTATCTCCTAATAACCTATACTCTAGGTTTAAACTCCATGTGTTTATTGTTCACATTTAGTTCATATTAGTGAGACCAAGCAATATTTGCCATTTTGAATCTGGCTTATTTCACTTAGCATAATGTCTTCAAGAATCATCCTTGTTATCATGTGTCTCACTTTTATTTCTTCTTATTGTACTACAGCATTATATTTCCTTGCATGTATAGACCACATTATGTTTGTCCAATCATTGGTTGATGGACACTTGGGCTGTTTCCATCTTTTGGCAATTTGAACAATGTCTATATGAACATCAGTGTGTAGATGTCTATTCATATCACTTATTTCAAATTTAGACAATTTTGCACTGCTGGAATAAATGCAATTTAAAAATTTTTCTTTTTTATATGTCTCTGAATCCAATTCACCAATATTTTGGAGTGATTTCTATGTGTGAATTCATAATAAATATTCATTTATAACTTACCTGTCTTGCAACGTATATATGAAGATCTATATAAAAGTTATATTGGCCTCATTAAATGAACTGACAGTGTTTCATTCTTCTTTTATCCAGAGATATTTGCAGAAGACTGGTATTATATTTAGAATAATTGGTATATTTATGGTTGAAATACATAGCCTTTTGAAAAGGTACATTTTCAATAAATCAAGTAAACTAATTTCTTTTCCCCTTAATAATTGTACTGTTGGTTTAACAGTTCAATATGCAACAAAAAATTTCTGCATTTTGAATGATTTCATACAACATCTCCTTTGTGGTCATCAATATGAGCAACAATAACATTTGTGAACAAAAATATAAGCACCCAACAGAATATTTTTTTTATATTCTAGCCTGTGTAATCTTGAGTTGTACTTGAAGTCATAAGATCAAATTTAGTAATAATTTGACTTCCTTTTTCTGCTTGGTAAACATTTAGAAAAATATATTTAAACTCAATAATTATCCCAAATAATGCTGAATTTAACTAGAAATTAGGAATTGTGACGGAACTCCTTTTATCAAATTATTAATTTAAAGATATTCATCCATTCCTCTCATTTTATTGGTGAATAGATTTGTTTCATATATAGAAATGCAATGATTAGTGTTCTTGCTGAAAAGATGGATCCTTGCCCAATGTTCAAAAAAGCTAATCTAGTGACACCAGAATTTTGATGAAGGAAAAGTTTATTGCCTAGTAGTGACAGTAGGACAGTCACTAGATTTATCTCACTGGGACAAGTTGCTTAAGAGATTTTATTGGAAATTTGTGGAGCTGGATAGGGAAATTACAACATAGGGTCTGACTGAGCAGGTTAGGAGATGGGCATTTAGTTGGCCACGTGCTGTTTGCAAAAAGACAGTAATGGTGGGAAAATCTATGTACCCATAGATGAGATTTTTACTATTTTAATTAGGTAAAGATAAATTTTGGATCAAGTTTCTATTAACTATGCAAGCTCCTGCAGTAAGAAACTGTTCAAGCTGGTACTGCTAGAGTGGTTTTTTAACAGGAACTCATCTTGTGGAAAAGCAACTTCTTATGCATAAACATTATGAGGTGGGAGTACTAAGGAAAGGGAAATGGAAATTTCTGCTACCAAATAAAGAAGGGGATTTCTTTGGAAAGTTGGAAAACAGCTGGTGCTTTCAGTAGAAACTTACAAGTTAACAAGTCAGCAGTTTTCTTAGAAAGGGACAGTTTAAATCCTTCCTTTTGGCTGATCCATTCCTCAATCTTGAGGGAAAAGTGGGGCTGACTTGTCTAACTGCTTCCTACTTGTTGGAAAGATTAGTAGGGTTTTAGGGAATGGAATACTGCACCTTTGCACTGCAGATATTTACTGCTTCCATAGGTTGGAGGAGGCTAGGGGAAGTTTCTCCATTTTCCAAGTATTGATGGGATCGTCTTTTTAAATTGTTTGGCATTCATAATGGTTGGCTGACATTTCTGTCACCATTGAAACAGGTATAATTTGATAGACTTGAGTACATGAGAAATATATTTGATAATGTGCTTTATGATTATAGGTCTAAATATAAGAAGTAAAAGGATTATGATTAGGGGACTTATAAGTTAATATAGCCATGTAATATTGGGGAAATTTTTTGATAGATTCTTTGGTCATGGGATTTTGATTCCATGTAGCCATATGACATTTTATGGTGTCTGGACGTTCCTAGGGATTTTAGTTTTTCCATTTCATTAAAAAATGCAGTGATAATTTTTACTGGGATTGTGTTAAATCTGTAAATCAATTGGGGTAGTTTAGACATCTTCATGATGTTTAGCCTTCCTATCCATGTACAAGGAGTATTCTTCCATTTATATAGGTCTTCTTTGATTTTCATTAACAATGTTGTGTAGTTTTCTGCATACAAGTCTTTCACATCTTTAGATAAATTTATTCCTCGATATTTGGTTCTTTTACTTGCTTTTGAAAATAGAATTATTTTCTTGATTTCCTCCACAGATCACTCATTATTGGTGTACATTAATGCCACCGAATTTGTACATTAATCTTATAACCTACAACTTTAAAGAAATCATTTATAAGCTGCAGAAGCTTTGTTGTAGATTTCTCAGGGATTTCTATGTGTAGGATCATGACAATTGCAAATAGTGAAATTTTTACATCTTCCTTTCTTATTTAGAAGCCTTATATATCTTTCTTGACTTAATACTCAAGCAAGTACTTATAATGCAATGTTAAATAAGAATGGTGACACTTAGTATCCTTGTCTTCCTCCAGAACTTAGAGGGAAAGATTTAATATTTCACCATCAAATATGATGTTAGCTGTGGGTTTTTCATATATACCTTTATCACATTGAGGAAATTTCCTTCTATTCATATATTTTGAAGCATTTTTATGAAGAAAGGGTGCTATATTTTGTCTAATGCTTTTTCTGCATCAATAGATATGATCATGCAATTTTTTCTTTTGATCTGTTACATTAATTGATTGTCTTATGCATCCCAGGGATGAAACCCATTTGGTCATGGTCAATTTTTTTGATGTGTTGTTGGATATGACAAGCACACACTTATTTTGAGGATTTTAGCATCGAGATTCATTAGAGAGATTGGTCTATAGCATTCCTTCTTTGTGTCATCTTTGTGTGCCTTTGGTATTAGGGTCATGTTGGCATCATTGAATGAGTTAGGCAATGGTCCTTCCACTTCCATTCTTTAGAAGAGTTTAAGCAGGATTGGTGTTAATCCTTTCCGGAATGTTTGGGAAAATTCAACTGTGAAGCCATGTGGTCCAGGGCTTTCTTAGTTGGAAGGGTTTTGATGACTCATTCAATCTCATTACTTGTGCTTGGTATATTGATTTCATCAATTTCTTTTTTACTCAGTGTAGGCTGCTTGAGTGTTTGTAGGAATCTGTGCATGTCATGAAAGTTATCCATCTTTTTAGCCAAGAGTTTTTCAAAATGTCCTCCTATGATACCGGTTATTACAGTAAGATGAGTGGTGAAATCCCCTTCCTCGCTTCTTATTTTGTGTATTTGTATATTATCTCTTTTTTCTTTGTTAGTCTAGCTAAAGGTTTGTCAATTTTATTTATCTTCTCAAAGAACCAGCTTTTGGATTTGCTCATTTTTTCTAGTGTTTTCTTATTTTAAATTTCATTTAGCTCTGCTCTAATCTTTCTTATTTTCTTTATTTTACTTGCTTTGGGATAAGTTTGTTGTTCTTTGCCTTATTCCTCCAGGTGTGCAGGTAGGTCTTTGATTTTAGCTCTTTCTTCCTTTTTAATATAGGTGTTTATGGCTTTGGATTTCCCTCTCAGAACTGCTTTTTCTGCAACCAATAGGTTTACATATATTTTGTTGTCATTTTCAATCACTTCAAGGTAGATACTTATTTCTTCTGCAATTTCCTCCTTGACCCACTGGCTGTTTTATGGTATATATTTTAATTTCCTTAACTTTTTGCATAATCTAGTTCTCTGTCCTTTAATGATTTACAGTTCCATTCCATTGTGGTCAGAGAAATTTCTTTGTATAATCTGAACCTTTCTAAATTCATTGAGAGTTATTTTGTGTCCTAGCTTGGGGTCTATCCTAGAAAATAATTCATGTGCACTTGAGAATAATGTATATCCACTGTTTTGGGGTGTAATATTCTGTATATGGCTATTGAGTCCAGATTCTCTAATGTATTAATCAAGGTCCTGTTTCTTTATTGATCTTCTGTTAAGATGTTCTGTCTAATGGTCATAAAGTTGTATTAATGTCCCCCACTATAATTGTCAAGATATCTATTTCTCCAATTAATTTTTCCAATATTAGCCTCATGTATTTTGTGACATCCTGTTTAGGTACATAAATGTTTATGATTGTCCTTTCTTCTTGTTAGGTTAGCCCCTTTATTAATATATATTGTCCTTCTTTGGCTTTTCCAACAGTTTTGCATTTAAAACCTATTTTGTCTGATAATAGTTTCTTGTTGACAAAATCTCTCATTTTTTGTTTATCTGTGAATATTTTTATCTTTCCCTTATTTTTGAATGTCAGCTTTGCTCGATACAGAATTCTTCATTGATTTTTTTTCTTATTTTATCATCTTATCCATGTCATACCACTTCTTTCTTGCCTCCATGATTTCAGATGAGAAATGAGCACTTAATCTTATTGAGCTTCCTTTGTATGAGATGGTTTTCTTTTCTCTTGCTGCTTTCAGTATTCTCTCTTGTCTTGAGCATTGGACAATTTAACTAATATATTTCTTGGAGTAGGCCTGATAGGAATCATAATGTTTTGGTGTGCTGCACTTTCTGAACATATACTTCCATGTCCCTTAAAGGAGTTGGGAAATTTCCAGCCGTTATTTCCACCAATACTCCTTTTGCATCCATTCCCTTCTCCTCTCCCTCTTGGATGCCTGTAATACATATATTTGTGCACTTTGTGTTGTCATTGAAACCCTTAAGTCTCTACTGGATTTCTTTTTATCTTTTTATCTATTTGTTCTACTATCTGTGATTTCAGAGGTACTGTCTTCCATTCAACTAATTCTTCCCTCTGACTGTTCAAATCTGCTGTTCTGTACTTCCAGTGTATTTTTGATTTCTTGCATTGTGCCATTCATAGCTATCATATCTAACTTTTTGTGTATGTTTACAATTTATTCACTATGTTCTTCCAGTGTCATCTTCAATATCCTTAATTCCTTCTTTCGCTTCATTAAGTTGATTCGTGATATTTGTTTGGGCATTTCTGATTAGTTGTTCCATGTTCTGTATCTCTTCCTGTTTTTTTTTTTTTACTTTGTTCATTAGACTAGGCCCTGTCTCCCTGATTTCTACTATGGCTGGTAGTTTTTTATTTGTGTCTACACATCTGTTTATCTTGCTGGGCATATTCAATTGGTTAGTGTCTATTTCTACTCTAGGGTTTTACTTTGTTGTTGTGTGGTAAAGTTTCTCTTTTATACTTCATTCCTCTTACTCTATTTCTTGCTCTTGTCTGTTTTCCCTTGGTGAAAGATTAGGATCAGAGAAAAGGAAAGAGATAAGAAGAGAAAAATAATAATAGTAATAATAATAAAATAAAGAAGCAGAAACATACAAGAAGTAGAATAATAAGCAATTCAAATTAGTAAAATATCATAAGTATAAAAGAATAAGAATAAAAAAGGTGAATAAAAATGGAACAAGAAATAAAATAGAGAAAAATATACAGAATGAACTAAAAGGCTGGAATGATGAGATGAGAGGAAAAGAAAAATGAAAGAAATAAGAAAAAGAGAGAATTATAAACCAAAAAATTCAAGGCCAAAATAAAAAGGAGGTGAATGAAAAAGAAAGAAAAGAGAAGATAGAAAAATGGAAGAATGAAAAGAAATAAAGTAGGTAGAAATAAACAAGCCAAAAAAAAAGAAAAAAGTGAAACAAAGAAAAGGGAAACACAACAAATAAGAAACAAAACAGCAACAACTAAAAAAAAAAAAAACCCAGGTAAAACGACCTTCCTTCTTAGGCTACGAGTCTTCATCAATCAATCTCTCCGTAGTCACCCTCTATTAGAAATAGAAATACTCTATCTAGAAATAGCGAGTAAAATAAGGGGAAAAAAACATAATGGAATCAATTTTTTAAAATTTTATTTATTTATTATTGTGTGTAAAAATCAAAATTTTCACAATACATACCAATATTTGTAAAATGATATATAGATATATATGCATATATGTGCATTTGCTTACAAAAATGTTATTTATATATATATAAATATATTTTAAGAGGTGCTTAGATTACCTAAAATATTACACAGAACCCACTGGGATTCCCATATTGCCCACCTCCCACACCTCCCACCACATCCCACACAAACATCTCCCACAAGTGTGGCCCACCACCCTCAATGGACTTACATATCCTGGGGCCTTGCCATCAACCATAGATGACAGTTCACATCGTAGAACACACTCTCCCACACAGTTCTGAGTGGTGTGTGCTGATTTAAAATGGCCTACATCCGTTGCCACAACGGTACTCAGGACAACCTCCAAATCCCAAAGAAGCACCTGTATTTCAACTGATCATACCCTCCCTGCCCCAAAGTGTCAAGTGACCACTGACTCCACCTCATTGTTATAATTTCTTCCATTGCTAGAATCACCATATGTGTACAACAGAATACCATTAAGTCCAATCTAGTCCATAATTCTTCCCCCAATCCTGAGGTGACTGGGATGGTGATGTCCAATCCACCTCCATGTAAGAGAGGGCATATATCCCATGGATACGGTTGGTGGGATGATCCTGCCTGCAAATGCAGGCCCTTTCCATTCCCTGGGATGTTCGTTGCCCATCATTGTCTCCTCGCCAGGTGACTTGGATGAGTCCATTTAGCTGTAGGGTAGGAGTTGCAGCACCACTGAGATTCCACGCACACCTGACACATAGGTAGGCCAGAGGCTCCAGTCTCTGGAAGTATACCTAAAAACTTCTGCATCACATATAGGTTTGAATAGGAGGAACTGATGAACCATGTGCAAGGTGGACTTATTTGAATCTAATTCTGTCACTCTCAGGAGCACAGATTCGAAAATAGAGCCCAGTGATAAGCCATCAGTCTCTGGGGCTATCCCCACTTATATAGGACCTGGGTGTCTCCAGAGCTCTCAGGAGCCCCTCTGTGTGGGGTGATAGGCACTTAGATGTTCTATGAGCTCCTAATGAAGTGTGTGTAAGAGTTACCTCTGGGATGACCTCCAGTCTCTCTTTGAAGTCTCTTAGCCACTTGAACTCATTTGTCTTTACCTTTTCCCCCTTTTATTCAAGGTATTTTTCCTGTTGTGTTGAAAGTTGGCACTTGGTATTAATCCCTCATTGCCAGGGTGGCTCATCCCCAGGAGTCATGTCCCACGTTGGGGGAAGGTAATGCATTCATATGCTGAGTTTGGCTTAGAGAGAGGCCACATTTGAGCAACAAGGAGTCTCTCAGGTGGCAGCCCTTAGGCACCCCACAACAGCAAGTTAAGTCTCAGTTACAAGAGCAAAGACTCACAAGGATAGTCATCAATAAAAAGAACTCATCAGTGGGTCATCCTCTTTTGACAGACACTGTCCCTACACTCAGAGGACTATTGTTGCTCTCTTGGAGACTGTGGCAGAGCTCTCCAGGCTAGGAATTCAGGTTCCCTAATTTATGGTGTGATTGTCCACACCCATCATGAACATGCCCCATCTTTTAATCTTTTGAGTGATTTTGTATATCTTTCATGTATATTCAGATGAACTAATTCCCATGAAACCCCGCTCCCAGACACCCCCCACCAATAATCCCCTGCAGTACCCATTGTAACCCTTCTATGATCCAAATCCTCCTTGAACATGTATTCCATAAAATAATCAAATACTCTTACTAGGAAAAAGAAATAACTATAATAAGCTTACATGCAAGAGACAAACATAAGGAAACTCAGGGGAAAAAAAGGAAAAAAAAAAGAGAAGAAAAAAACACAATAATCTAACAAAAAACAAAACAAAATATAGTTAGCGGATTGGGACATTCAAAAAAATGGGCAAAAAAGCAAAGGAAATGCCTTTAAAATATATATATATATATATTTTTTTCTTTTCTCTTTTCTCTTCTTTCCTTCCTTTTATCACTGTGTTGTCGGATGTCCAGTGTGCCGTGACACCTTCCCCCTCTCAATCCCCATTGTCTCCCAATTTTTCATTTAATTTTCAAAGAAGTTTTAGGTCACAGCAAAGCCACACACGGACTGCTGGAAACTCCAAGATACCAAACCACACACCCTTCCCCACCCCATATTAACCCCCCCTTTTTTTTATGTTAGCATTGTTATAACAGTTATACAGATAGCAAAATGTAGCAACTAAACATTGTCAATGATTTACAGTATAGTTTACAATTTAGATGATACAGTTTAATAATTTTGGTGATATTTACCATGTCCTGAGTCCATTACTGTAAGGTAATGAAAACCTTCCCCATGACCACCAAACACCCCATTAGCTTTTGACTGTTCCCTTCCCCCCAGCCCCCCAGGGCCCATGATACCACCCTCTCCCAACCCATGGAATGTCAAGATTCACAGTTACATGCCCTGGTGATTTGAACCTGCCTTCCTAATCCACCCACCTGCCAGTGCTGCACCACCAAACCCAGGAACACCACCACTCATCTGTCCCATCCCCCAACATGCAACCACACTCTATCCCTTTACCATAGATTATGTCCATATGGGTGATGGCTCAAAGCCTGCTCTTCTCTTACTCTCCCTTGTTAACTTATCTCTCAGACAATGGTTCTCAGAGACTGCTCACTTTCCTCAGTTCAGATCAGTGAGATCATATACTGTTCATCCTTCAGTGCCTGGCTTGCTTCACTCAACATAAGGTCTTCAAGATTCATCCACGTTATTCCATGTGTTACCACTTTGTTCTTTCTTACAGCTGAGTAATATTCCATTGTATGTATGTACCACATTTTGCTTATCTATTCGTCTGTTGATGGGCACCGGGGCTGATTCCAACTTTTGGCAATGGTGAACAATGCCGCTATGAACATTGGTGTGCATATATCTGTTTGTGTCTTTGCTTTCATTTCTTCTGGGTATATACCCAGCAGTGGAATTGCTGGATCATACTTAAGATCTATTGTTAGTTTTCTGAGGAACCTCCAAACTGTCCTCCACAGTGGCTGGACCATACCGCAGTCCACCAGCAGTGGATGAGGGTTCCTATTCCTCCACATCCTCTCCAACATTTACTGTCTCCTGTTTTTTTAATAGCTGCCATTCTGATGGGTGTAACATGGTATCTCATTGTAGTTTTAATTTGCATTTCCCTGATAGCAATCGATGTTGAGCATTCTTTCATGTGCTTTTTAGCCATTTGTATTTCTTCCATGGAGAAGTGTCTTTTCAGGTTACTTGCCCATTTTTTAATGGGTCGTTTGTCCTTTTATTTTCAAGGTGTAGGATTTCTTTATATATGCAGGATATTATGCTCCTATCAGTATATGGTTGCCAAATATTTTTTTCCATTGTGTAGGCTGCCTTTTTATTTTCTTAATAACATTCTTTGAGGTGCAGAAATTTTTAATTTGGATGAGATCCCATTTATTATTTTTTTCACGTGCTGCTCATGCTTTGGCTGTGAAGTTCATGAAACCATTTCCTATTACAAGGTCCTGTAGATGCTTCCCTACATTATCTTCCAAGGTCTTTATGGTTTTGGCTCTTATATTAAGATCTTTAATCCATCTTGAGTTGATTTTTGTATAAGGTGTGAGATGGTATTCTTCTCTCATTCTTTTGGATATGGATACCCAGTTCTCCAAGCACCACTTGTTAAAGAGGCCATTCTCTCCCAACTGAGTGGGCTTCGTGGCCTTGTCAAATATCAGATTACTGTATATGCATGGATTTATATCAGAACTCTCAATTTGTTTCCAATGGTCAGTAGATCTATCCTTGTGCCAATACCACGCAGTTTTGATCACTGTAGCTTTGTAGTATGTATTAAAGTCAGGTAGTGTGATACCTCCAACTTAATTTTTCTTTTTCAATGTCTTTGGCAATTCAGGGCCTCTTGCCTCTTCAAATATATTTTGTGGTTAGTTTATCCAGATCCTTAAAAAATACGGTGTTGACTTTTACTGGGATTGCATTAAATCTGTAGATTAGTTTGGGTAGGATAGACATCTTGATGATGTTTAGTCTTCCTATCCATGAACAGGGAATATTTTTCCATTTATTTAATTCTTCTTTGATTTCCTTTAACAGTGTTGTGTAGTTTTCTGTGTATAAGTCCTTTACATCTTTAGTTAAATCTATTCCTAGGTATTTGATTCTTTTATTTACTATTGTAAATGTTATTTTTTCCCTGATTTCCTCCTCAGTTTGCCCATTATTGGTGTACAGAAATGCTACTGATTTTTGAGCATTGATCTTATAGCGTTCAACATTACTGAACTCCTTTATAAGTTCTAGAAGCCTTGTTGTAGATTTCTCAGGGTTTTCTATGTATAGGATCATGTCATCTGGAAATAATGAAATTTTTACTTCTTCTTTTCCAATCTGGATGCCTTATATGTCCTTTTCTTGTCTCAGTGCTCATTGAAGTACTTCTAAGACAATGTTAAATAGGAGTGGTGATAGTGGGCATCCTTGTCGTGTTCCCGAGCTCAGAGGGAAGGCTTTTAGGATTTCACCATTGAAAATGATGTTAGCTTTGTGTTTTTCATACATACCCTTTATCATTTTCAGAAAGTTTCCATCTATTCCTATCTTTTGTAGTGTTTTTTTATGAGGAAAGAGTGCTGTATTTTGTTGAATGTTTTTTCTGCATCTATAGAGATGATCATGTGATTTTTTTCTTTCAATCTGTTTATGTGGTGTATTACATTGATTGATTTTCTTATATTGAAACATCCTTGCATATCCGGGATGAAACCCACTTGGTCATGGTGTATAATCCTTTTGATATGTTGTTGAATGTGATTAGCAAGTATTTTGTTAAAGATTTTAGCATCTATGGTCATTAGAGAAATTGGTCTGTAATTTTCCTTTCTTGTGGTATCTTTATTTGGTTTTGGTATTAGGGTAATGTTGGCATCATAGAATGATTTAGGCAATATTCCTTCTACTTGTATTTTTTGGAAGAGCTTAAGTAGAATTCATTTTAGCTATTTCTGGAATGTTTGGTAGAATTCACCTGTGAAGCCATCTGGTCCTGGACTCTTCTTAGTTGGGAGGTTTTTGATGACTGAGTCTATCTCGTTACTTGTAATTGGACTGTTGAGTTCATCTATTTCTTCTTTCATCAAAGTTGGCTGTTTGTGGATTTCTAGAAACTTGTCCATTTCCTCTAAATTGTCATTCTTGTTGGCATATAATTTTTCAAAGTATCCTCTTATGGTACTCTTTATTTCTATGGGGTCAGTAGTGATATCACCTTGCTCATTCCTTATTTTATGTATTTGCATCTGTTCTCTCTTTTTCTTTGTTAGTCTGGCTAAGGGTTTGTCAATTTTATTGATATTCTCGAAGAATCAACTTTTGATATTGTTTATAGTTTGCAGTGCTTTCTTACTCTCTATTTCATTTAGTTCTGCTCTAATCTTTGTAATTTCCTTCTTTCTACTTCCTTTAGGTTTTGTTTGTTGTTGTTTTTCCATTTCCTCCAAGTGTGCAGTTAGGTCTTCAATTTTAGCTCTTTCTTCTTTTTTTATATATGAATTTATGGCTATGAACTTCCCTCTCGGGACTGCTTTTGCTACATTCCATAGGTTTTGATATGTTGTGTTGCTGTTTTCATTAGTTTCAAGGTAGTTACTGATTTCCTTTGAGATTTCCTCCTTGACCCACTGTTTGTCTAAGAGTGTGTTGTTTAACTTCCATATCCTTGTGCCTATCCTTTTTCTCTGACCCTTAGTGATTTCCAACTTCATTCCATTGTGGTCAGAGAAATTACTTTGTATAATTTCAATCTTTCTGAATTCTTTGAATGTTGTTCTCTGGCTTAGCATGTGGTCTATTTTGGAGTATGTTCCATGTGCACTCGAGAAGAATGTAAATCCCGCTGTATTTGGATGTAGTGTTCTGTATATGTCTATTAAGTCCAGGTCTTCTAATGTATTGTTGAGTGCCTTAGTTTCTTTATTGATTCTCTGTCCAGATGTTCTGTCTAATGATGATAGTGGTGTGTTGAATTCCCCTGCTATAATTGTAGAGGCATTTATTTCTCCTCAATTATTTCCAGAGTTTGCTGCACGTTTTTGAGGCACCCCGATTAGGTCCGTAAATGTTGATGATTGTTCTCTCTTCTTGAGAGATTACCCCTTTTACTAATATGTAGTGTCCATCTTTGTCTCTTAAATATTTTTGCATTTAAAGTCTATTTTGTCTGATATTAGAATAGCTACTCCTGCCCTTTTTTGGCTATTGTTAGCTTGTAAAATGGTTTTCCAGACATTCACTTTCAGCCTCCTTGAATCCCTGGGTCAAAGGTGGATTTCTTGTAACAGCATATAGATGGATCATATTTTCTTATCCATTCTACCAATCTGTTTCTTTCGATTGGTGAATTTAATCCATTAACATTCAGTGTTATTACTCGTAACGAATTTCTTACTTCAGCCATTTTTTCTTTGGGTTAAAGTGTGTCATATGTTGTTTTGTTTCTCTTTTTGTCTTTTCAGTTGTTTTTAAACTCTCCTCCAACTCTTTCTCTCCCTAGGTTTTTCCTTTCAACTTGTAGAGATTCCTTTAGTATTTCTTGAAGTGCTGGTTTCTTCTTGACATACTCTCTTAATTTCTGTTTATCTGTGAATATATTGAACTCTCCATCATTTTTGAATGCCAATTTTGCTGGATAGAGAATTCATGGCTGGAAGTTTTTTTCTTTTAGTCTTTTGACTATGTCATACCACTGTCTTCTTGCCTCCATAGTTTCAGCTGAGAAATCAGCACTTAATCTTATTGTGCTTCCCTTATATGTGATGGTTCTCTTTTCTCTTGCTGCCTTGAGTTTTTTTCTCTTTTCTTGAGCATTGGACATTTTGACAAGTATATGTCTTGGAGTTGGCCTGTTGGGATTTATACTATTTGGGGTGTGTTGTGCTTCCTGGATCTGCACATCCATCTCTTTCAATAGAGTTTGGAAGTTTTCAGCCATTATTTCCTTCAACACTCCTTCTATTCCCTTTCCCTTCTTTTCTCCTTCTGGTATGCCCATAATGCGTATGTTTGTACGTTTTGTATTATCGGTTAAATCCCTGAGTCCATGCTGGATTTTTTTCTATCTTTTTGTCTATCTGTTCTACAATCTCTTTGATTTCAGTTGTTTTGTCTTCCATATCATTAATTTTTTCTTCTGCCTGTTCAAATCTGCTCTTATGTGAGTCCACCATCTTTTTCATTTCTTGGCTTGTGCCAGTGTTCACCATCATATCCATTACCTTTTTAGGCATGTTTGCTATTTCTTCAGTATGTTCTCCCTGTGTCTTCTTTATATCCTTAATCTCTTCCTTTAGTTCTTTAAGTTGGTCCATGATATTTGTTTGGATAGCTTTGAGTAGTTGTTCGATGTTCTGCATTGCTTCCTGGTTTTTATTTTGTGTATTGGACTGGTCCATGTTTTCCAGTTTCTCAGAGTCATTTGTATTTTTTTGTTGCCTTCTTGTCATCATATTATCTTGATGGGTTTGTTCAGTTGATTAGCTTTTCTCTATGCTCTAGAGTTTTATTTAGCTGTTGTTTCTGCGTGTGAGTTGTTTCTCTTTGACAGTTTTTCTTCTTATTTTATTTCTTTACTTCTTTCTATGTTCCCTTGAAGGCAAAAGGTTAGGGCCAAAGGAATCAAAAGATGTAAGAAAGGCAGGAGGATAATGGTAATGTTGATAAAAGTTAGAAGAGGCGCAAAATGAGACTTAATGAGATGAATATTTAACTTGTGTATGCAGTGTAGAGTACTGGGGAAAAAATGGAGTTCTTACAATGGACTGGGAAAACAAATGGAGGAATATATATATAGTGATTGAGAAGGCTAGAATTATGAGGAGGGAGAAAATAGTAAAGAAAGGTCTGAAAGATAAAATTTAATACTAATGGGAAAAAAAGAAGAAAACAAAATAGATGGAATAGAAATTGACACCCTTAAGTTGTGGGCCTATGAAAAAATGTTGTCTCTAATAGCCAGAAAGAAGGCAGAAAGATTGAAGAAGAATAAGTGATAGTTTGTAATACAGAATCAATATATACAGCGAGTGGGAAATTACTGAAAAAGAAGCCCAGCAATGATTTGACAAGCTGGCAGCACCTAATTTAAAAAAAAAAATAGAAGAAAAAAGAAAGGGGGGAGGAAAGAGGAAAGAAAAGCAAGGGACCAGAAAGAAACAGAGAAACCAAAGATCCACACAGAGCTAAGGGGGGTCAATGATTCCCCTAGAGTCCACATGGATCCTTCCTGCCTACTTGTGTTTATCAATCAATATTCCCACAGGGTTCTATATGCAGGTCCTGAAGCAGCTTTTAGCTATTAAAGTATATTAAAAAGAATTCATTTTTCATTTATTGAAGTGACCTTCTCACTTTTTTTTTTTAATTTTTATTTTTTAGCGAAATGTAGGACCTAAAATAATTCCTCCTCTAGACCAACCCCCTTACAGAAGGACCCTAGCTGGGCCCATAGAAATTAATCAAGGACGTCTGACTTTCTGGACTCCCCAGGTTAGCTGTAGCTCTGATGTTAGTCAGTGAGTAGTGCTAAAGACGGCCGATTCCGCCCCTTCTGGAGCCGAGCTCAAGCATCATGGTGCTGCTAAGTAAATCAGTTTGAGTGCAGATTCACGTCTGCTCTAGCCTGATGCTGCTTCAGGTCGGCTTCTCTGCTTCCCAAAGCTATGGGGCAGTGCAGGCAGCCAGATCGATGTCTAAAAATAAAAAATACCCTTCCCTATCCTCCAACAGAACCCTCCTTCTTTTGGGAAGTGTCCCTTCTTCCTGGCTCCGCAGCAGCCCGGGTCTTATCCCTGGGTCGCTATGAAAATCAGCTCCATGCCCCAACCAGAAACCCCCTCCAGTTCACCGGGTGCTGATTAGCTCAGTTGTTCTGTTCACTCAAGGCCCAAGGGGCGCCAGACAGCCAGATCCCCAGAAAATAAAATCTTTTCGCCCTACTCGTGGCTCCAAATAGCCATTTTATTTTATTTTATTTTTTCTCCCTAACTGCGGGGCTCAGCAGTCTGTGCCAACCACCACCGGCAGCCTTAAAACTCACGAATTTCTACCGTTCTGTCCACGCCACCGATCCACACAGATAGATGTCCCAAGCTTCTCACTCCACGTGTGCACAGCACAGACCCCTGGGCAAGACCCCGTCCACAATCCGCCTTGCTCTGGGAGCTTGCAGTGTGTGCCCTCCTACACTTACACCATCTTCCTTGTCCTCCTGGGATCTTTTAAAAATAAATAATAACAGAACCAAGAAAACCTAATACACACAAACAAAAAAACCCATCTATATATTCCCTGTCATAAGGCACTAGCTGGATGTCTGATAACCTGGTGGATTACTCCTCTAAGAAAACCTGGGAAATCACTTCATACATGCAAGGCAGGAATTCTTCCACTGATCTGAACTCATTCTACAGGTTGAATAGGCTTCAGCAAGCTTATCTGGTCTATCTGCCCCATTTCCTTTGGGCAGGTTAAACATCTAACACTTTGCCAGAGCACTGCTGAATAGGCACCTGTCTAAATCTCCTCTCTAATCTAGTTCTTCTCTCTCCCAGGGAGGGTGGTTGTGGCTTAGCTGGCCAAACTCACTGCAAAGAAACCCTTCTACACCCTCTATCAAACCCTTCTGTCTCCCAGGAAATGTTCCCTCCCACTCCATTGGCAGCAGTGAGCCAGGTGCTCCACCAAAACTACTTGCCCTGGGTGTGGGGTATATGTGCCAATCCAGACATAGGGGCTAGCAACTAATGGTTTTCCACTGGCTTCTTTATCTTTCTAGTTCCCTCCTAGTTGACACAGAGCAATTTCCCACTCTATATAAATCCACAACAGCTCTGTTGGATAGGTACTTGCCCTTTCTCCCCTGTTTTTTTTTTTTTTTTTTTTTTTTTTTTTTTTTTTGTGAGTCAGGCTCTCTCTACATACTTCAATGCCATTTTCCTGGAAGTAGGTGACAAACAATTTAACATGTTTACTACCCCCCTGCATATGATCCAGTAAGGGGAGATATTAACATATTCATTCAGTACAGTACTTAATACTAATTATTGCAAAAGTTTCTCTTTGAAGTGATAATATATGTAAGCTCCAGGTTTTCAATACAATACCTATTGTCCCTTCATGGGAGGAAGCATAATGTCAATCTTTTTTCTGTGTAGATTCAACTCACATTGCTCTGATAATTATTAATCCATTTGGTATATCCTTCACACAGCCAGCATCTTTCAGCAGCCCAATTGGTTCTTAGGAGAACAGGAAGTTAGTCTATGAAACAGATTTAGTCTGGAATCAATGTTGAGCCATCACCAGCTGACAGAGCTGCAGAAGTCTGAAACAACATCTTATTTCCATCTACTTCAGGGGCATGACCAGGAGAAACAACAAAACTATTAAGGTTTTAACAGTAAAAGTGACTGATCTAGCTGGTAACTCAAATGGAGAGACAATCTGTTCAGTACTGGAGACCTGGTTTAAACACACAAGAAAGTCTGACAACAATGAAATCCATCTCTTTTAAATTTTATAGACTTTCTAAACACTTTTCATTCCACTTATAAAATATCAAATGAACATAAGTTTAGTACTTCACATTTTCCAAAATGAATGAACAAATCTTTTGCAGTAGTTTGAAATAAACAGATACTTTACTGGGTTTGAATTTGAGAAAGCAAAATGTTAAAAGTTGCTGGGGTTTAAAAAATTATGTTCTTTTAAAAGTGAGACTAGTTTTTTTTTAAAACTAAGTGCACAATATGGTAAACCATATACAAGAATTTATTTTGATAAAAGAGACTTTCTACTTTGTTTACCAATTATTCAGGAGAAAACTCTTTATGACTTTAATACAGACTAATGATTTAAGAAACATTGTCACTATAACAGAGAAAGAACCAAATTTTAGTTTTGCATCAGTATACTATTTGATGTTATGGCTCTTAAAATCTGTATAGATAGATCGATTAAATCTTGTCCATCTTTCACCACAAAAAAATTATTTTTCCATGAGCCTTCTGCATTTTCTGTATTCACTCAAAATTCAATTTCAAAGAAAAATGCAATTACAAAATAAACAAGTGATCCCCAAATCTGGGATCATGGCTAATGATCCTCAACTTACCAGGTCCATATTTACAAGCTCATGTCAACTCAAAATTCAACAGTCCCCTAGGCATGAACAGACTAACAGTGCAAATCCAAGAGATTCCTAGACTTGAGCAGATGGACAAAGCCAATCCAACAGTCTCCTTGGCATAAGTTGACTGACAAAGTTAGTTTAAGACCCACACTGATTCACTTGGCCACACCAGAAGATCATATTACACGATGAATACACACCATTGCTTTCTTTAACATATTAAAAATATTTTTTACAAATGTGTTCTTGAACACTGGAGCACATATTAAAATTACGGACATGTTTTTGGTTGGTGTGCTTCGTTCAATCCATTGTAGTCTTCTTCAGGAAACTAAATGACATGTTTTCCAGATGCAAAGTGCATACAGCTCTACCCAATAACACTAGCCTTGTCACTTCATTAAATACTCTGAGTCCAAAGTCTTCTCAAAATAAGTTATGTGTTTGAACTGTTCTGAAACAAAAATCATCTCCATCAATGGGCATGTTAAACCTGTTTGATAAATTCTTTGATTTCTAAATAAATTGGTTGTTCTGATATAAGATAAACATTCCCATTGCAGATAGAAATAGGTGGAAGGAAATCAGAAGTAATTGGACCCACAAAGGCCTGAAACCATGTAGTGAAAATTCCAAAAGATTCTAACTTCTGATTCAGAGAATAGGCTCTAACTATGTTAGGCCTAGTTAGAATCTGTATACAAGTTGACTTACAAAGAACATGTGATTATTCATCTAGTTACCCTAATCTCTGACTGGTTTTGACCAAGGAACTTATTAGGTATGCTCAATTCATCACCATTTTTGCAGCTTGAAATATATTGCATATTCCTGTAAGGTGTAAAGCTCTATTTACCATTACCTTCATTTCTTTTCAATAAAGACAGGTTTTTTAGGCTTTTGTTAAATGTATATAATGTTATCTAATAGAGTTTTCAACAAATTCTCTTTCCAAAATATAGTTCTTCTCATAATAACCAACAATTAATACTGTAAAAAACCTCACCAGAAATTGCAGAAATCAAATTTATGCCACAATTTATATTGTATTAAAGTATAAAATATTTTACCTCATAGACGTCACTTTTGGAAGAGCTACAGTGGTAAAAACACAATGACATGGGCATTAAAATAGATATATAGAAAAGTGGAACAAATTCAATTGTTCATAAATAGATCCTGACATCTATGGTCAAGGGATATTTGACAAGTTTCTCAAGACTCCCCAGCTGGGTCAGAAGAGTCTATTCAACCAACCGTGCTGGAAGAACTGGATATTCATATCCAAAAGATAGAAAGAGGACCCTTATTTCACAACTTATACAAAAATTTACTTAAATATATGAAATACTTAAATATAAATGGTTTAACCAAAAAACTTCTAATAGAAAATGTAGGGAAACATCTTCAAGAAATCGTGGTAGGTGGTGGTGCTTAAAGCTTACACACAAAGGAGAAGCAATGAAATAAAACATTGCTCAAATCACTCAAAATTAAACAGTTTTGTGTTTTAAGGGACTTCCAAAAGGTGGTGAAAAGGCAGCCTACTTAAAATGAGAATATATATTGCATAAGTTTTTTATTTCTATCCTATAGATGATACAACTCAACAAAAAAAGGAAAAGAAATCCATTTAAAAAATTGTTAAAAGTCTTAAATGCACTTTTTTTCAAATATGAATTACAATTGACCAAAAAGCTCAAGAAAAAAGTTCAATATCAATAGAAATTAGGGAAATGCAAATCAAAAGGACAATGAGATATCATGTTACATCTTATAGAGCGATGAATATTAAAAAAAAAAAAAAAAACAAAAACAGGATATTACAAGTTCTGGAGAGGATATGGAGAGAAAGGAACATTCCTTCACTGTTGGTGGGAATGTAGAATGGTGTAACCTCTGTGGAAGATAGTTTGTGATTTCTCAGGAAACAAAATATAGAAATTCCATGTGATCCAGCTATCCCTGTATTAGGAATATATCCAGAAGTAATGAAAACAAGGACACAAATGGAAATTTACACACCAATGTTCAGATTGTCATTACTCACAATTGCTCTAAGATGGAAAAACTTAAATGTCTGTCAACCAATGAATGGATAAACAAAATGTGATATATACATATGATGTGATATTATGCTGTTGTTAGAAGAAATGAAATTGGAGCAAAAAAAGACGATATATATGAACCTTGCAGACATCAAGCTGCATGAAATAACCAGAAACAAAAGGACAAATAGTATATAGTCTCACGAATATGAGATAAATACAAACAGAGAAACACATGGTAGTCTAAGGATGTAAATGTCAATTGAAAGAAATCTAGAGAATATTCTCAGGGTCTGAATAACATAGTGAACCCAGAGGTGGATGAGAATTATGGTTAATAGAACAAATGCAAGAATGTCCTTCTATGAACTATAACAGATGTATGTCACTATTGCAGTGTGGTGGGAATGTGGAGAAGCATGGGAAAAACACAATTAATATAACCTATGGACTATAGTTAACATCAATAAAGTAATATTATTACACCAATGCCAAAGATGCACTCTGTTAATAATGGGGGGTATGGAAAAAATATACCAAATTTTTACTATGGGCCATGGTTAGTGGTGATAGTCTGATGATATTATCTTATTATCTGTAAAAAGTGTTTCACTATGGTGTGGTCTATTAGTGCAGGGGTGTTGTATGGGATTTCTTCATATATGCATGATTGTTTTGTAAGTTCACAACTTCTATAGCAAAATATATTTAAAAAACATGGAGCTAAAATCAAAAGTACAGGTAATAAGAGAAAGGATGAGGGATGCAAATGGGAACTGACATTTAATGTAAGCAAAATTCTTAATTAGATTGATTACAACTGTGGAAATGTATAGTTGATGGCACTACATTATAGTGAATAAAAGTAACATGGATGGCTGATAAATATGATTGTGACTGAAAAGAGTCATATAGAGAAATAAATGTCATTTGAAAGAAAGCTAGGGACTGTAGATTTTTAGTCCTGTTTTCTTTTGTCACTACCTGCCAGTCTAATGGGTGTAAGATGATATCTCAGTTCATGGTTTTGATTTGCATTTCCCTAATAGCTAGTGATGTTGAACATGTTTTCATGTATTTTTTAACCATTTGCATTTATTTTTTGAAGAAATTTCTATTCAAATCACTTGCCCATTTTGTAATTTTTTTTGTCTTTTTATTTTCAAGATGTGGGATTGCTTTATATATGTGGATATTAGGCCCCTATGAGAGAGATGGTTACCAAATATTTTCTCCCATTGAATAGGCTGCCTTTTTGTTTTCTTGACAAATTCCTTTGAAGCACAAATTTTTTAAAATTTTGATGAGGTTTTATTTATCTATTTTATTCCTTTCATTACTCATGCTTTGGGTGTAAAGTTTATGAAAGAATTTCCTACTACAAGTTTTCATAGATGCTTCCCTACATTATTATTTGGGACCTTTATGGTCTTGTCTCTTATATTTAGATCTTTGCTACATCTTGAGTTAATTTTTGTATAGTTTATGAGATGGTGATCCTCCCTCATTCTTTTGCATGGGGATATCTAGTTCTCCAAGCACCACTTGTTGAAGAAGCCATGCCTTTCCACTTGAGTGGGTTTACTGATCTTGTCAGATATCAGTTGACCATATATGTGAGGATCTAAATCAGAACTCTCAGTTCTGTTTCATTGGACAGTATGTCTATCCTTGTGCCAATACCAAGCAGTTTTGACCACTTAGCTTTGTAGTATATTTTAAAGTCAGGTAAGGTGGTTCCCCCAATTTCATTTCTCTTCTTCAATATGTCTTTGTCTATTTGGTGCCCCTTGCACTTCCAAATAAATTTCATAGTTAGTTTTTTCAATTCAGTAAAAAATGCTGTGAAAATTTTAAATGGGATTGCATTAAACCTGTAAATCAATTTGGGTAGGATAGACATCTTAATTATGTTAAATCTTCCTATGCATGAGCAGGGAATATTCTTCCATTTATTTAGGTATTCTTTGATTTCTTTTCACAATGTTGTTTGGTTTTCTGCATACAAGTCCTTTACATCTTTATTAAGTTTATTACTAAGTATTTGATTCTTTTATTGGTTATTGTAAATTGAATTTTTTTCTTGATTTCCTCTCAGATAGTTCAGTACAGAAATTCTACTGATTTTTCACATTGTTATTATATCCTGTCACATTACTGAACTCATTTATCAGCTCTAAGAGCTTTGTTGTATATTTCTCAGGGCTTTCCATGTATAAGATCATGTTATCTGCAAACAGTGAAATTTTTTACTTCTTCCTTTCAAATCAATTTGATGATTTTATATCTTTTTCTTATCTAAGTGCTTAAACAAGCCATTCTAACACAATGTTAAATAATAGCAATGACAGTGGGCATCCTTTTCTTGTTCCAGATCTTACAGGGAAAGTTTTTAGCATATTACCATTGAATATGATGTTAGCTGTGAGTTTTTCATATAATGTTGAGAACGTTTCATTATGCTATCATGTTGAGGAAATTTCCTTCTATTCTATCTTTTGAAGTGTTTCAGGAAAGGATGCTGTATTTTGTCAAATGCTTTTGCAGAGTTGCAACACCTACTCTCCAGTTCATTGGATTCTCCCAGGAAAACTAACAAAGTGATGAAGATGGACAATGCCCATCCCAAGGAATGAAAAGTGTCTGTAAACACAAGCAATAAAGTTCCATCCATCTGCCCTATTGGATCTAAGATCCCTCTCAATCAAAAGCAGAGTAGGTATCACCATCCCCAAATCCTCAAGATTGGAGAATGAACAATGTACTAAATTATTATTATCATTATTATTATATAGACTTATTTCCTAGCAATGGGGGATCTTTTGTCATTGATATTAAGACAGTGACCACCAGAGGTTCTGAAATATGGGAGAATAAAGATTCAGTATAATATTGGTGTATGTTAGGTACTTGAATTTTTCCCCTATGACATTGCAGTAACAGATACAGGCCATTATATATATATATAATTTAAAAATCATGTGGGACAGAGTGTAAACTATAAGATAAACTGTAGTCCATGTCTAGTAGCAATGCTTCAGGATGTGTTCAGCAATTTTAACAAATGTGAGAAAGTGTGAGAGGGGTAGAGGTTGGGTAGAGAGTGGCATATCAGAGTCTCATATATTTTGTAAAATTTATGTACGCTAAAGCTTCTTTAAAATAAAAAAAATAAAAACCGTATTTACAGGCAATATGATTGTATATATTAAAAATCTTAAGAAATCTCCTTTAAAGCTACTAGAATTTATAAGTGAATTTAACAAAGTAACATGATTCATGGTCAATATTTAAAAATTAATCATATCTTGATATACTATGCATACAAATTTTACAACATACCATTTATAATAGCATCAAAACATAAAATACATGGAGAAAATTTAACAACAAAATAGGTATAAGATCTATATGCTAAAAACTACAAAATGTTGCTGAGATAAATTAAAGAAGATGTAAGTGGAAATAGCCAATTCATAGACAGAAAGACTTGCTATTAAGATGTAAACTCAACATAGTCACAATCAATATTACATCAAGCACTTCTTTATACATTCTGCAAAGCAAATTAAAAATTTTGTATGGTAATTCAAAGCACATAAAGTAGGTAAAACAATTTTGAAAAAGAACAAAGTTGGAGAACTCACCCTACATATTTCAAGATGTAGCTTCAGTAATCAAGAATAAAAGTAAACGTATACATCAACAGAACAGCTTAAAGAGTACTCATACATGTTGCAACATGGGTGAGCCTTGAAAACTTGCTGCATGAAAGAAGCCAACAAGCCCACAGATTGTATAATTCGATTTTTATGAAATATTCTGAACAGGTAAATCCATAGAGAAAGAAAGCAGATGAATGGCCTCCAGGGGCTAAAAGTAGGGGAGAATGGGTAGTGACTGTCAATGGGTACAAGCTTTAATTTTTGGGGTGATAAAATATTCTGGAATTAGATAGTAGTGGTGATTCCATAACCTTGGGAAAATATTTTTAAATAACCCTGAATTTTACATTTTAAAAAAGTTATATTTTTTTTGGTATGTGAATTCTTAATAAAATGATTAATTTAAAAGAATAAAGAGTCTGTATATAGAAAAAAAAACTGTGCTACAAAACAATCTCATAAACTTTAGTAGATTGAGAACTAATTAAAAATTTAATTCATAATTATTTCCACCCTAATTAGCTTCTTCTGGTTCATATGATCATCTATACATACATTTTAATTGTGGCATTCCAAATTTCCTATTTATAAAATGTCTTTGTCCAAAGTCAACTTAGAATGCATATAAATACCTGAAAAACTGTAGAATATGGCTGGGATTAACATGTGTGAGGAACTTCATACCCACACCATTCTTTGTCTTTCCTCTAAGTGCTGTCAGTAAGCAGTTGTTGGCTAAAAAGTTCAGCACCTTGACTGAAGCCCAAGCAATGATTGGAGAAATAGGAGCCCAGGGGAATGGTTGAGATCTAATTTCCAATCTTATGTTATTGTAGGGAGAATCTGAATAATTTCTGCTGGACTCCAGTCAGGCTGGATCACGTGTTCTTAGCAAGGGGTCTGTGAGCTTGAACTGAAATTCAAAAAAAGCATTATTCCTGTGGGGACATATTTGTGTGGGTGTGATATATGTATTAAAATAATACATGGTATTGTGAGGATTTAGTAAGGGATACATGGTTTTTACCTGACTTGCAAAGGGACCCATGGAACAAAAAAGGTTAAGAACCCCTGCATTACAGAAACTCAAATGTTGAAGGATATTTCAAAAGGAGAATTTAGAAGGCATTTCTTACATAATATAGCTGTTCAAATTAGAATAAAATTCAGTGCTTTAGGTGTCTCCAATTTTTTTTTCTTTTAATCTTCTAAAAATGTTGATTTAAAGTTTCACACATATACATTCAGTATGTGATAAACTATCAGTGGATTAAAAATGTTAAATTTTCATATTTAACAAAACATTATAAGGCAGTTGCATTAAATTTTTACCATGTATTTGTATTTTTGAGATATGTTAAATATTTTACAAACTTGCAGCATTCCAAAATTATTGTTGAACATTACTATATGCTCGGCATATTTAAAAAATATTAAGGTTAAAATTAATAAAAGAAAGAATCCTGTTTCCCACCACAATCATAATATAAATGATTACACCAGAGTCATTTTCCTTCAGGGAGCTGAGACCTTAGACTGTAACCATGAGCCTATTTCAGTGTAGCAAGTTGCTCCCATGCCCTTTTGCCTTTGAAATCCTGAAAAGATTCTATTTAAATTTAAGAACAAATAAATATTAAATATATACCTTCATATCCTTGTAGAAATCATTCCAGCAAATCTGAATAATTCAGTCAACCCAAAAATAACCAAAATAAAGAATATGAGCATACAATAAAATAATACAAATCACTAAACATTATTTATCAAGTAAAACACAATTATTTAAATACTGTATTTGAGACTATTTGTATATTGATATTCTGGCATAAATTTTAGGAAACTTTTCAAGACACTACAATTTCTTGTTATTTCTTTCAGAATAATCAGGATATTAACCAGCTGTTTGATACCAGAATGATTAACATAATGAACAAGACTTCTTTTGCCCAGCTAGCCAGATCTCTGAATCTGAGAAGCTACTTCCTTAAGAAACTTATTTAACTATTATGTATGCAGATGTGTCAAATTTTTAAAATATTAATTCATGTAACAATTCTTTTCAACAGATGTATGTATAGCCTCCTATATATATTTTATTCTCCAAGGATTTTTTTCATATATTTTTTCCTTAAATAATTTTCCTTTTAAATAAACTTTAAAAAAGATTATGAATAGAACTGAAATATTAGCTATAAGAAGGATTCATGGCCACCACACTTACAGGTAGTAAAATAGAGAATCACAATAATGTCATCTTTGATAAACTAAAAATTATGTATTTGTTGACCTCATATTTCAAAGAGCTAGATGGATAGAACTATATATATTCTAGATAATCAGACTATTTCATGAGTACGTTTCAATGAAGGTCAAAAAAACTGATTTCACAATAAAGCTAAAACATCTAAAATCAAGAAATTCAAACACATTTTATGAATTTTACCACACCATAAGTTACTCAGATTGTTGTATTATGCTTCAGGCAATGAATCTCCAATTAATTAGCATGAAAAATTTCAGTAGAAAATATAATTTTAAGGTATAAAGCCAGTTTTTATTCCTTATATTAGACTTTTAATCTACCAAATCAAATGATATAATTGCTTAATCCTAGTGGAAGCTCATATTTTGATCTCCAGTTCTTTTGGGAAAAAAGTGTTCTTTAGTTGACAAGTACAGTGCACTATTGCAGATGGTTCAGATGTGATGTATACACACACACTCACACACACACATGTGGACTTCAGACTCTAGGTTCAGCATATATTTGTTCAAATGGAAAATGAAATTATATAACTGAGGTTAACTTATTTTTTTGAAAAAAAATCTATATTTACCTCTATTTCCCCTCAAATACACATTTAGATTCAGATTCTACATGATTAATAACTAATTAATAGTTTGATTTTATGTAAAACTATATATGAGTTCCTGAGGAGTTACAACACAAAGTATAAAGAATATCTTAATATTTCAATCACTTCTTTCCCCAAACAGTCCCCAAATCTTCATGATCATGGAAGTTAGCTTTCTTAATATCCACAGGTCCACCTCAATGTTATATCTTGTAATGTGCCTTTGCACCTAGGTTTATGAGAGGAATTTAGTTAATGACATGGTGCTTAATTTATCATGTCCAACTGCAATTAAATTTATTTAATTTTGGACAATTAAAATGAGCTTGATTTTAACCAGTCAATGCCTTACCTAGTTCCATGGGATAATAAGGCAACCCATGTGCTCATGTATGAAAACGCAAAGTACAATAACTTAATAAGCAAGTTGAAGTAGGTTAGAGTTTGGAGGGATAACAAACAGGTTTACACTGTCATGTACTTATTACATCGGTTACTTCCTATAAATTTAGTAGAAATGTCTCATATGTTAATTTCCACTGCTAAAATGTCTTAATTTTTAGTTAGAAATAATTTTTTTTTACTTTTTCTGTAAGATATCATGCAAGCATTGCCCCAAAAAGAAAAAAAATTGTCAGTGTCAGACAAATATTGAGTGATGATTTTAGGAGGAAACATAGCCATCATGCAAACCAAATTGCAGATTTTAATTATGAATTGAGACCATAGACTATCAACACTTGCCTAAAGTTCATCCTTTAGGATGATGGAAATGTAGTTAGGATACCAAAGTCACACATTCAAATTCTAAGGAATGTTAACTTTTACACCTTTTTTTGATTTCCTTAAAAGACAACAGAAATATAAATACAAAATTAAGATATAACCTTGCAACTGTTCTGTGTAAACGAGAGGCATTAAAGCTTAATATCTGTAGCTTCAATGTCAAATATGCCTCTGAATTTAGGTCTAATATCACTTAGAGGTTTTTTTTTATTGTAGTTGCTGTTGTTATTATCTCTAGTTATATCATGAAATATTTAATAAGTGTATCAAGTACTGACAATATAAACTTCTTAGAAGAGTATACCAAAAGGAAACCCAGAAATATGTCTGCCCAATGGGACTACCTCTCTTGGGACCCATATATTGGGTAAGGAAGTAAAGTATATTCAGATGTAAGGTGGAGGGGAGGGTTGCGGTGGGATGAAAATGTCTTACTCTCTCTGAATAAGAGAAGCAGAAACTTATTTTTCCTTTTTTTACTCAGCAAATGCCTCTTAATTTTCTATTTTGGATGGTAATAGAACCTGCAAGTTTGTTTTTGGAGGTTTGAACATGCTAACACTTGCAAACAATTCACTTTATTGCCTGACACACAGCTTACACACAGCAAGCATCCAAAAATATTAGTTTTAATTGTGATGATAATAATTTTTGTTTCTGTTGTTACTGTTTCTTGAATAATCATTTTATGTACCTGAGATGGATTTAGATTTGGAATCATCTCCTTCACTGCTTGACTCAAATGTGGATAAAAACATTTCTAATTATCCACAACCCAGTGTGACCTAGTTCTACAAAAGTCTCAACAAACACATATATAAACAAACTCTCTAACGAGAATTTTAAAAATTGGCATTTGATGATATAATGAATCCAAATTTAACCACTTGTCACCATTTATGCATGAAATCCAACCCCCAAATCCATCTTCCTTCCTCGGGTTCACCATCTCAAATCAACTTAAAATCTTTCTGTTCAATTACACACATATAAAAGGATGGGCCCAACTATTGTGGCAGGAAGAGTCTTGAATTTCCTTACCTACAAATTTAAAACATTTAAATTCACACAAATAAGTGGTGGGGGAAAAGCATGAAATATCCCATTATATTTCATCAAGATTTATGATAACATGTTTAAAGAAAATATATTAGGAACATTGTCTCTTGAATCCACATGGAAACTGACTTCATTTATTGCAAATAATAGCTCACTGAAAACTTTATTCTTTAATATACAATTCATTTGAAGCTTCACATTAGAGAAATCTGAAACTAAAAAACAATAGAAATATTGTCCTGAAATAAAACAATCCAAAGCAGAATGTTAAAATTTGGCTTTCTATAATTCTAATAAATATCAAGCTTTGCATTTTAATTTATTTTACAGAGAAAACCTACTTAGTTAGTAATACACTTATTAATTAATTTTTACTTATTTGTCAATTACTTAAAGAGTTTTGGGAAGAAGGCAAAGCTTGTGGAATATCTATATCTATATCTATTTCTATAACTAGCCCACACTTCTTGACGTTTACAGATGAGAGAGGTAGACAATCTCTCATCAATATTCAATGGAAAGAATTCCTTCAGAAATACTCATAGGTAAAATGTGTTCAAGAATAAGGCATCTAATCCCACTGGGGCTTGCAAGAATAAAAAGGAGGGCACAGTAATACAAGCAGGATCAGCTATCAGAGGAAATTATTTGGCAAGAAGTGAAAATTAAATGGAGATCATATCAAGCACTCAAACTTACAGCTACAGAAAGATGGGAAGATATTACAGACAATTTAATATTTTGGCAGTCCTCTCACAAATATTATAAAAATTTCAAATTATATGGACAGCAAATTGATTACTAAACAAGAGTAACTGCAGAGTGAAAGTGTTGGTGGGATAAAACATTCACTTAACTGGAGAGAATTTAGCATAGATCTCACATTTGATTTCACAGTAAAATCAGATTAAAACAACAGGAACAATGAAAAAACCCACATATGATTATCTGTTAACCTGTGAGATGGCTTCTGCTCAGTCATCTCAGCACTACCTATATAAACAAATCAGAAAGTTACCATTTTCATCCACCTTCAATGCCTCCATGGTAGACTGTTAGGTGAAAACAGTATTGTGCATCAAATAATGGTTTCCATATGTTATTATGATCAGAAACATGGCCATATTAGATATTTGCCCAGCTCTGCATCCTTAGAATTCACCATTTAAAAATTATGAATGACAGGAGAAGAGTAGATATTATCTCAAATGCTAGCCTTTTTAAAACAGGAAAACAGTATGGTTATATGATGTGAAAAAGTAAAGTAGATGGTATTATTTCAGCATAAATTCTCAGGCACAGATCAGCACAGAATTGCAGAAAAAAAAGCCAAAAGTGTACATCAATTCTATAGTTTATATTCTATATACTTTTATTAAATAGGGTCTTGTTTAGAATTTTAGTTTCTCTGAGTACTTAAATGATATAATAGGAATGATAATACTAAATACCTGTCCAAATTTACATATAAAACATACTCCTTATTTTTCTGTAATATTTGTATTCCAATTAGACATCAAGTAAATTGGGATTGCCTTGTGAAACACTGGCATATTCACATTTTTGGTCTTGTACTACAGGAAAATGGGGTGTATTTCTATTTATATACATATTTCAGTAATATGTTTTATTTAGTTTCAAAAGTAGATTTCTTAACCTTTTCCTTTTAGAATTTCTCCCAAGAATTTGATAGCATTATAATTGTCATTGTATATTTAAGTTTACTTTTGAACTCTTATGGAATAAGTTTATATGCAGATTTGTATTCAGTATCCATAAAAAAATTAGTAATTAGATTAAAGAGATTGTTTCTTTATTCTTCAAATTTTCTATATAAAACAGCATGACATGTATGAAGGAAACTAGTTTTACTTATTCCTCTCAAATATGTATGCTATACTTTTCTTGCTCTACTACACAATTGAATAAAATAGAGTGTGTTTCCTTGATAATTTTACCAAAATTCAAATAGAATTACTTCAGTAGTTCACTATAAAATATCACAGATGTAGGTTTTCTTTTAACAGTCTTTTTCATATTAATGAAGTTCCTTCTATTTTTAGTATTACAAGAATTTTAACATGAATAAGGTTTTAAATTTTAAAAATATTTTCTGCATCCCTTGAGATGACAAAATTATATTTTCTCATTTAAGATACTAATGAAGTACATTACACTCATTTCATTATTTAAGCAATTTTACACTCCTGGACTAAAGCCAATTTTTGTATTTTTTTTTCCCTCGTTCTCTGAAACTACATTGAACAATACTTTGGGATGAGTATCTTGGTCTCAATTCATAAGAAATATTATCTATAATTTTCCATTTTTACAATGTATGTATGAGTTGTATATCAAAGTTATGTAGTCTACATGAAATGAGTTGAAAATGGTTCATTTTCCTATCAAATGAACATAGACAGATAGATTAGATAGATAGATAAATGAATCCATAAGTTTATGGTAGAAATATATAGATTTTGTAGAGATACATTTACATAAAAAATCAAATGAATTTCTTTTTCTTTTAAGTAATTACACTGCAATTTTTCATATGAAAGACTTTATTTTTATTTTTATGTTTTTAAAAATACTTAGATTGCATAGATTTTACATTAAAAAAATAGAGAATTCCCACATGCCCTGCTTCCCACACTTCCCACATTTTCCCACATTAACAACATCAATCATTATTCTGGTACATTCATTGCAGTTGATGAAGACATTTTAGAACATTGCCATTAAGCATGGATTACTATTTACATTGTAGTTTACACTCTATTCTGCACAATTTTGTAAGTTATGACACAATATATAATGGCCTTTATCTGTCATTGCAATGTAATTCAGGACAATTCCCATGTCCAAAAATGCCCACATATTCCACCTGTTTTTCCCTCTTGCTGCCCTCAGAACCTCCAGTGGCCACTACCTCCACATCAATGATTAAAGATTGTTCCATTGCTAGATTCACAATGCTTCTATAGTAGAATACCAGTAAACCTACTTTAGACCATAGTTCATTCCCCAATCATGAAGATTCTGGTATGGTGATGTCCACTCAAGCTCTAATTGATAGGGGGCTTCATTCCCATAGGACTGATGAATGCAACTTTCTTAATTGCAGTTGTAGACTCTCTTGGTTCCTTGGTGTGTAGGTTCTCCATCATAAACTTCTTGTTAGTTGACCTGGGTGAAACCAATAAACTGGAGAGGACGTGTTGCAACTCTGTTGAGATTCAGAGCCTAGCTGGCACATGGACAGCCAAAATATTTAAGTCTCTTGGACGTACACCTACAAACTCTAGTACTAAATACAAGTTCAAATAAAAGGGAAGTAGAGCCATGTGTAGGGAATCCACAACTGAATCAATCTCTGTCACACTGGGAAGCAAAAAATTCCAAAGTAGTGCCCACTGACAAAGCACCAAAATCTTGAGCTATCTGCACCCTTACTATAGTGTCAGAATGTTTACAGAGCCCTTAGGAGCCTGATTATTTGGGGTATTACCTACATAGACATTAAATTATATCATGCTGTGATGTGCATAAGTGTAATTTCTGGAATGACCTCTTGGATTACTTTGAAGTCTCTTACCCATATAAACTCATTTGTCTTTACATTTTCCCTTTTTTGTCAAGGTTTTTTCCGGTTACATTGCTAGTTGGTGCTTGGTAATAATCCCTTCATGCTAGGGAAGCTCATCCCCGGAATTCATGTCCCATGCTGGGGGGAAGGTAATGTATTTATATGCTAAGTATGGCTTAGAGGGAGTCCACATTTGAGCAACAAGAAGGCTCTCAAGAGGTAACTCTTAGGAACCCTGTATTACTACATTAACTTTCAATTTCCAAAATAAAGGTTCATAAGCATAGTCATCATTATCAAGAACCTGTCAATGGACAGTCCTCCTTCACTAGTCATTGCCCCTGTACTCAGGGGATTCTTGCTGTTCCGTTAGCGAATGTGGGAGAGCTCCCCAAGATAGGAATTTAGTATTCTTTTGGTTATTGTGTGAATATCCACCCACTGTGAAAACCCTCTCTGCCCTCCACCTCACAGTCCTCCCCCCAAGGAGGAAATCATCTCCATCCCTCTCAGTTGATCACAGGGAGCCATGGATTTTACCCAGACATTTTTCCATGATGGTGGGAGATGGGTGTCATTCCTGGCCATAGGGGCTAGTTACACAAGATCTTCAATTCAACCACTTCATGTCTCTGTCCATCTCCCTCCTGGAAATGTGCAGCACTCTCTTGCTGTATAGAACTTCTGAGCATCTCCCTCAGACAGAATTTTCTCTTCCTTTGTTGTTGTAGTAAGAGAGTTGAACCCTGCCACCCTACTCCAATGACATCTTCCTGGAACTCCTAACAACAACCCCTTTCAAACTGCTCCAAAAAATTCTTGACTAAGAAAGAATTCTTAATTCTTCTCTGAAGCCTGCATTTCCATGATTTTAAAGCTTCAGAAATAAATCAAAAGAAAAGGAAATTAAAGGCCAATTTCCCTAATTAATATTGTGGTTGTTTGATGCTCTATGTAAACCAAAAATCTTGTTTTAAGTATATTCCATTCCTGTCTCAGAACTCATTGAATTTAGGATTTTTAATGAGATACCTCAGTTAAGGGTGACCCAAATCCTTCAGGATATGTCTTCATCCTCTTAGTGGAGTCCTTTATAAATTAAATGAATACAGAGAGAAAGAATGAAAGCCATGGTAGCCATGTGCTGAAAGGAACACAACTTGGAAGAGAATAGAGAGATCAGTAGACACTGCCATATGCCTTGCCATGTGATAGATGCCCCAAGGAACACTGGCATATTTTCTTTGGGAATGAAACATCCCCTTTATAACAGTTTAATATTGTATATGAATTAAAAAAATATATATTGGATTGTGTTTGTGAACTGGTCATTTCTTTTGGGCCTATTACATTTTATTGGATTCAGAAGTTTCACTTTTTGTAGATTAAATAATGATTAAGGTTTTGATTGGGCCACATCAGTAGGATGTTGAATCTCTGCCCCCTTGGTGTGTAGAGACTCACAGAGAAACCACCCAGAGAAGAAATTTGGAGTTTTAATGCTGGAGCCTGGGGAAGTAAATACACAGGGAAGCAAATACATGAGGAAAGAGAGACACGGAAAGAGAGATGAGCTGTTTGCCTGAGAGTCTACAGCTGGTCTTGTGGAGAGAGCAGAGCAGCTGTGCCCAGATAGAAATGAACACAGAAACCCAGGAAGCCTGAACCCTTGCAGATGTGGGCAGCCATATTTCTCCCACACATGGCAATAGACATTGGTGAGGGAAGTAACTTATGTTTTATATCCTGGTAACTGTATATACTGTATATTGTCTACCCCAAATAAATATCCTTTATAAAAGCCAACAGATTTCTGGTATTTTGCATCAGTACCCCTTTGGCTGACTAATACATCCTCCACGGTGCCTTGATTTGGACATTTCTCTCAGCCTAAAAAAATAAGCTAATAAATTACCATTGTGAAGCCAACACATTTCATGGTATCTGCTTTTAGCAGCCTAGGAAACTAAAAGACATTTTGGTATCAGAAGGGTTCAATGCTGCCATTGCAATTACAAAAAAAAAAAAAAATGTGGAAATGGCTTTGGAATTGGGTAATGGGTCAAGGCTGGAAGAATTGTGAAGTGCTTAGATTGAAAAGACCTAGATTTCCTTGAAGTTACTATTGGTAGAAAGAAGAATATTAATGTAGTTCTTATGAAACCTTAGACAGTATGAATGAATGTGTCATTGAGAACTGGAAGAAAGGCAACTCATCTAAATTTGTAAAGCCATGGAAAAATTGTGTTCTTATAGTCTTTGGAAGGCACAATTTGAAAGTGATAAACTTGGATATTTAGTTGCAAAATTTTCCAAACTACATATGGAGCATGAAACCGGGTTTCTTCTTGTACTTTATAGTTAAATATAAGAGGATAGGGAGAAACAGGGAATTAAATTCTTGGGCCCAAAGAATCCAGAAATTTATGATTTGGAATATTCTGAGCTTCTATCAAGTGAGTCTCCAGAGAATAGTGCCCATTTGAAGGTTAAAATTAACATGGATCCAGCCAGCTACTTCAGTGCAAATCAAAATTGGGAATGCAGTTATTCATAATGGATGTCTGATAAGTTCTTTGGCTAATGATTTGGAAACCTGTATATTAAACATGAAACCAAAAATTTTTACAAGGCCTGTGTGAATGGAACCACTGTTTGCCTGGACTAAAAGGATCAGAAAAGGGACATAAATGAGATAAATTGATGAAAAAAACACTTGAAAGTCAGGAACATGAAAGCTTAGTTATGGACCGAAGTCACATTCTTGGGCTAAGAGAGTGGGCCTCTCATGTGTGTGGAAAGGGTGTGTTTGCCCTGGTTCTTGGAGAGGGTGTCCTTTCAAGCCTGCTGTTAGAGAAGAATGCGGCCACTCCAGTTTTCTCTGATGCCCCAGGAATTGCAGAGAACCTGGTCCCCATCCCCATACTTGAAGAGTTAGACTTCACACAAATATTCAGATAAAGTACAGCCTCTGTGCAAGCACTTGGATAGTTGGCGCTGCCTCTCCATCAGTTCTGTAATACAAAACCTCATTCTGTAGAAAGACTCTCTGACCTTGAATTCTAATGGAGAATGCCCTGCTGGAATTCAGAAATATTTGGGAACTGTGATCCCTATTTTCGATCCAACTTTTCTATTCTGTAATGGAAATGTTTATCCTATGAACATCCCTACTTTGTATATTGTAAATACACTTCTTACTCTCTAGGTTTCAGGAGTCTACTACCTGAGGGGAATTGTGCTCCAGGACAGACTGCTCTCATTTTGATGAGCTTTATACTTAGTATTATTATTGACATAATATAAGAATTTTTGGCATATTGTGATGGAATTAATGCATTTGCATGTCAAAAAATATGCACTATTGTTGTACAGAAAGTGGAGTACTGTGGTTTGAAGATGTGCATACTACAGAACAGTATGTTCTTAAATTGAATGCATTCCTGAAGAGTGGACTCATAGTAAGTAGACCATTTGATAAGGCTACTTGACTTAAGGTGTGACTCACTACATTCAGGGTGTATCTTAATACTCTTACTGGTGTCTGTATAAATGGAATGAATTCAGAGAGAGAGGGAACGAAAGACACAGAAACAAAAAGCTGAAAACAGAAAAATCTGGAAGAGAAGGGAGAGATCAAGAGATGCCATCATGTGCCTTGCCATGAGGCAGAGGTCCCAAGCATCCCCAGCAATTATTCTTTGGGGAGAAATCATCATCTTAATGATGGTTTGATTTTAATATTTTTCTCAACCTCAACACTGTAAGCTAATAAATTCCCACTGTTAAGCCAACATATTTCGTGGTGTATGCTTTCAGCTGTGTAAGGAACTAAAACTGATATAGATGCAAAAATCTTGTACATATTTCTAGCAAACAGCATATAAAAGCATATTTAAAAGATTATTAATTGGGAGGGGCAAGATGATGGCAAACTAAGAAACACCAAGAGTCAGCTCATCCAACAGGGCTGTTAGCAATTATCCAGAGCTATCTAAAGTATATTTTTGGTGGATCCATGAGACCAGAATATCATATTGCAATATTCTTGACAGAATGGAAGGAAGAAACTGCCCATCTGCAGTGAATATTCATGAGTAGAGGCCAGTGCCCATTCTCCACTGGCAGCACAAGTCACCCTGGGAACTATTTCATGGCTAAAGATGGATGCTCCATTTCCCAAAACCAGAGGAGGAAGAGAACTGGGCACCCACATGAGTTAATGATTAGAAATTTGACTGGCTAATGTATAATCCTAAGAACAGCTAAAGTTTTAACCTGTCCAAGTCAGAAAAAGGCTGGTAGCCACCATTTTAACTCTACCCCCTGCATGAGGGGAAGCAGGGCTGATTGAAAATCATAGTGACAAAAGAGACTGGCTTCTTTCCACTCAGTTTGGATTGCAGCCCTTGCTTAGGCCCTAGACCAAACCTCTGGCAGGGAGACAGCTGTGGGGACTTACACCAGCGTCTCTGGGCAACTGCAGTTGCTTTCAACTGGCACTGACTGGATAGTCAGTCACTTGGTCTCCATCCTCACACTCCAATAAGATAGGTGTGGTGTTGTGTTTCCTCAGCCTCTCTGGGCAACTGCAGGCACTTTTAGCCCACAAAGAATGGTTTATTGAGCACCATCAGCTCCATCCCTACCCTCCCATAGGATAGGAGAGGGTTGGTGTTTCCTCAGCCTGTCTCAGAAACTGCAGATGCTTTTAGCCTGCACAGAGTGGTTAATCAGACATCTGTAGTTCCATATCTATACCCAATAGGATAGGAGCAGATCTTTGTTTCCTCAGATACTCCGGGAAACTGCTGGTTCTTTCTTTTGGCCTTCAGGCAATGGTCTGTCGGGTGACTGTAGCTCCATCCCCACTTCCAAAAGGACAAGAAGGGTTGGTGTTTCCCTAGCCTCACTGTGCTATTGAAGGCACTTTTGACTTGCATGGGCCAGTCAGAAACCTGTGGCTCTATCCCAAACCCCAAACAGGATAGCAGAGTAGCTGTTTCCTAAGCCACTTTGGGCACCTGCAAGCCCTTTTGACTCACACCGATTAAATTGGTGGGCACACTGGAAGGTCTGTCCCCACCACTGGTAAGGAAGAAAAGGGGCCATTGCTATGTCAAGCTACCTGGGCAACTGTGGTCAGTTTTTACATGTATGGTTTAGTTTGATGTGACATCTGCAGCTCGGTCCCCACTGCAGGCAGGGGAGGAAGGAGCATGAAGCTTCATCAGTCTCTCTGGGCAACTACAGATAGTCTTGGCTTGCATGGCATGGACTGCTGCACATGGCTGAGGCTCTGTCTCTTCCCATGGCAGGGGAGAAGTGTGGGAGAAAATTCACTGTTACCTTGGGCAATGCAGGCACATACAGACTCTACAGCTTATAGTACCAAATACATCCTCAGCTCCTAATACACAACCACCAAGGAAGAAAGGGCAAGAAAGCCTTAAGCTAAAGAAAGAAACTGCACCCAACATAAATACATCCAGTAAGCCAGATGCCAAGACACCAACAAAAACATACAATCCATACCAGTAAAGAGGAAGATATGGCCCAGTCAAAGGAACAAGATAAGCCTCCAGATGATATGAAGGAGTTGAGAGAACTAATCATAGATATTCAAACAAATCTCCTTAATAAATTTAATGATATAGCTAATGAGATCACAAATATCAAAAAGACACTAGGTGAAAACAAAGAAGAATTTGAAAGCATACAGGGAAAAATAGCAGATCTTATGAGAATGAAAGGCATAAGAAATGAAATTAAAAATACACTGAATGCATGTAACAGTAGATTTGAGGAGGCAAGAGAAAGGATCAGTGAGCTTCATGACATGATCTCTTAAAGAGAATATACAAAAGAACAAATGAAAAGAACAGAAAAAGAAAAAAGAACAGGTTCTCAGGGAACTAAATGATGGTAAGAGATGTGCAAAGATGTGTGCCATGAGAATCTCAGAAGGAGAAGAGAAGGGAAAATGGGCAGAAGGAATATTTGAAGAAATAATGGTAGAAAATTCCCCAACTCTATTGCATAGATGTGTGTCCAAGATGCACATCTTACTCCATCTGAATAAATCCGAATAACCCTACTGCTAGATATATATTAATCAGAATGTCAAATGCCAAGGAAAGGAGAGAATTTTAAAATGAGCAAGAGAAAAATGATGCAATACATAAAAGGGATACCCAATAAAATTAAGTGCTGATTTCTCATCAGTAATCATGGAGGCAAGAAGGCAGTAGTATGATATTTTTAAGATACTGTAAGAGAAAAACTGCCAATGAAGAGCACATTATAATGAGTAGAACTAATTCAGATGATTTATAAATAGTATTATGGCAGAAAACGGTAGTCTAGGGATGTTAAGATTAATTGAAAGAAAGCTACAGAATAATCTAAGGACTGAAAAATATAGTGAACCTGGAGATGGATAAGAATTTTGGTTAATAGTACAAATACAAGAATGTCATTTTATGAACTGGAAAAAAATGTACATCACTATTGTAAGGTGGTAAGTATGTGGAGAAACATGGGAAAATACAATTAATGTAATCTATGGACTTTAGTTGACAGTAGTATTGTAAAATTCTTACATCAATGCCAATGATGTATTGTGTTAATAATGGGGAGCTATGGAAAAAATATTCCAAATGTGTGCTATAGACCATAGTTAATGGTAATAGCTGATGATATTTTTTCATAATCTATAATAAATGTTCCACAACAATGTGGTGTGTTGGTGGATGTGTGTTCTATGGTAATTCCACACATGTACATAATTGTTTTGTAAGTTCACAAATTCCCTAATTAAAATATGTTTTTAAAAAATATACACCTCTATCATTGTGAAAGGGATGTATGAATAATTTAGGAAAAATGTATAAAGCAAACACAGAATAATAAGTAATTTAATGCAGCAAATGAAAAATCAAAATGGGTGTAAGTAGGTAAGAGATTGTAACAATAAATCATAACTAAGTAGTAAAAAAAAGATTATTCCTTATCACAAGTTGAGGGTTGTCCTTGGAATGGAAATGTGGCTCAGCACACAGAAATTATTTAACCTAATGTATGATATAAATAGAAAAAAGGAAAAATAAAATACATGGTTATCCCAATATGTACAGAATATACATTGAATGTATCTAGCAAAATTTCCTGACATAATATCACAGATTAATGGACATGAAAGTGAAACAAAGATTTTTGTAATAAAAGTTTACCAACATTATATATAATTCTGAAAAATAGCTGTTAATTTTGAATATTTAAAATTTAGTATAGATTGAACCACTTTTATTATCTTTTTTTCCCCATCTTGTTTCTTTGGTTAATATTTTGCTTGTGATACTTACTAAAGTTTTTAAATTTAATGATAGTTTAATTTCATGCCTTCATTTAATAACATGAACATTAACAAATTATTCACCCTATTGTTGATAGATATTGGGATGCCTTCCAGTTCTTGACAGTTGTGAGCAATCCCACCACCATTTGTGCATAAATGACCTGAAAGTAATTGGCATGTATTTTTTAAGGCATACATATATATATGGTAAGTCAAAGAGGATGAAAATCTTTAAACTTGATAGGTAAATTCAAAGTATTGAAAAAACTGATTGGAATAATTTAACAACTTCCAGAATGAGCTCGTTTTAACTCACAACCTTAAATAATGTGTTCTTTATGATTTTAAAATTCTGCTTATTTGATTAGTGCGAAGGTATGTGTCCTTGTGTCATAGTGATCTGAAAACTAAGACAAAGAAAGAATTTTGAAATTGTCATGAAAGAAACACTCTATGATATACAAGGATCCCCAATAAGATTGCAGCAGACAACATGACAAACAATTCAAGTCAGAAGCAGTGAGATTCCATTTTCTAAGCTTTAATTTAAAAAAAAAATTTAACTTTGATTTTATATAAACAAAAGTATCTTTCAAGGTGAAAAGCAATTGAGAATTAAACTCTTACTTATAAAAGCATTGAAAGTCATCAGTCTTGTTTGTTCAAAATTAAAATTTTGAAAAATTGAATGAAAATTAATGATGTATCTTAGATTCATCAGAGAGTTGTTGTTTTGGGAACAATGGCCACCTCAATATATAGGGGCATAATAAAATACAGATAACTTAGCTGATATTTGATTACATGGAAAAGCAGTTATGAAATCTTAAAATTGTTGAAGAAGATACATGGTAACTTTTTTTAAATTGCTGTAACTGAATGTGAGATAGATTATTACTGATAGACAGAGAGCAGGTGATATCTTTGGGGTCTCCAATACTAATCTTTATATCCCAAATGGAAATAGAATTGAAATCCATTGTTAAATATATCTAAATCCTTCTCTATAATCAAGGTCTACTCCCCAGAAAAAAAAATAAAACTTTATTGTGGACTATTCCCAAATAGTGAAATATTGTTTACTCAATTCCACCACTTCTGGCCTCTTTCCTTCTTAAACAACTAATCAACCGTGATTCAGTATGGAAACAGTAGATTACTGCAAAAATATCTGAAATATACAGGTTCTATCTCAGAAGTTCTTAGAAAGACCCCCAAAATATGAGAGACAAAATCAAGAAATTTACATTAATTTTGAAATCTCTTGCATAAACAACTACAGCAAATCTTACACAAAGCAAACTTCCAAAAAATTTAACATGAAATCTCAGTGTAAAGACATATTTAACTCAGTAGATTTTTCCCAATACATCATTATTGGTGTGATGGTTTCAAGCAGAATGGACCACAGAAAATTTAACTTAATCCATTACTGTGGCTGTTAACCTATGTAAGTAGGGAATTTGATTAAGTTACTTCAGTTAGTGTTTAATCCTGGGTACGTATTATTTCTCTTACCGGAGAATTTTATATGTAATGTAATTCATAGATAGAAAAGAGAAAGCCATGGAAGACCGAAGCTGAAATTATGAAATCCAGAAGAAAAAGGAGAGACAAGCAGATGTCAACTCTGCCTTGTCATGTAACAGAGGAGTCCAGGATCAACAGCAGTTGGTCTTTTGGGAACATGCATTACCTGATGATTCCTTTACACGGACATTTTTATAGTCTCAGAGCTATAAGTTTATAAGCTAGTAAATTTCCATTGTAAATTCCAAACCATTTCTTGTATATGGCATTTTGTCAGCCTACCAGATCAAAGCAGATTTTGGTACCAGGAATGTGGGGTGCTGCAATTGTAAATACCAAAAATGTTAAAAAGTTTTTTAAAAAATGATTAAGTAGATGATTCAGGAAGAACTGTGAGGTGCTTCATAGAAAAGACCTAGACTTCTCTGAAGAGACTGTTGGTAGAAATATTGTAATTAAACAGACTTCTGATGAAGGTTTAGACAGGAATGATGAATATGTTATTGCAAAATGTAAGAAAGGCACCCCTTGTTTAAAAATGGCAGAGATCTTGGCAAACTTGTGTTCTGATATCAATGGAAGGCAGCATTTGAAAGTAATTAGCTTGGGTATTTAGCATGAGCTGCTTTCCGTACCAAATGTGGAAAACACTGCCAGTCATTCCTTCACCGGATAGTAAAATGTGAGTGGAAAGGAATAAGCCAATAAATGAACACCTGTGCACAAAGAAACCAGGTATCGATGGTTCCAAAAATGCTGAGCCTCCAGAAAATCAATACACGGATACTTTAGTTTGCTAAAACCTACCAAAAGCAATATGTCAGAAATGGGTCGTCTTTTTCAATGGGGATTAATTAGATTGCCAGCATACACTGACAATCTTATGACTGCCACTCTTTTGTATATTGGAAGAAGATAATTTGTACTAACTCTCACAGGTCCCTAGCATGAGCAAAATTGTGCACGTGGACAGACGGTGCTTGTTACCAATTTTGATGAGACTTTGTACTTAATATTGTTATAAAATGATATAAGACTTTAGGATATTGTGATGGAATTAATGTATTTTGCATATGGAAAGAACATATTTTTGGACTCCAGAGTGTGATATTGGAAAGTTGAAGCTGGATAGACCCAGAAACTATGTTCTTAAAGTTAATCTATGTGGCTCAAAGCCAATTATAAATAGGGCATTTTGGTTAGGTTACTTCACTTGTGGCATTCTCATGTTGCTCTTGTTTTTATTTAATTTATTCATTTTTTAGTCTTCTTTTGGTAAACATTATATAATGTGAGCAAAACTATATTTCTCATTATAATTATACAAATTATTTTATATTATACAAGTTGGAAACTTATTAAAGTGGATAAAATTCTTGTCTAAAGAATATTCTAAACCTCTGACATATACTTTCCTAAGTTAGGAAAAAGAAAGTTCATGAAACTTTTATTAGGTCATGGTTTCTTAACCTGTTTTGTTCCTCAGATACCTTTGCCAGTCAGGTGAAACCACAGAACCCTTACTAAGTCCACACTATGTTGTGCATTTTTTAAAATAATTATATCACTTCCCACAAGAATAATGTGTTTTTCATTGAATTTCAATTCAAACTCATGAACCTCTTATTAAGAAACCCTGTATTAGACAATCAGCATACAGCAAACTAACTTAAAATATCCTGTTTTTGAATTAACATAATCCATTTTTTAAATACTTCAATTTTTGGTTACTTTTAAAATGATGTTTATCTGAAGTTTCATGAGATAAGAGAAGCCAACCATATAAATCTTGTAGTTTTAGAACCATATTAGTCATTTAAAAAAAAATAAATGTATAATGAAGAATATTCTACTCAGTATGTTATTTTAATGAATAGCTAACAATAAACTATTTTAGAATATTCATAATAACTAGGTTTCATGACTTTAGTTTATATTACTTCTTAAGGCTTATATTTTTGTTTAAAATAATTTTATTTCAAATAGATCCAAGTTATTAATTATTTTACAATTTCATTCCTTTATAAATTTGAGATCCCAAAGATATTCAGAGTAAGAATTGCAAATATATATATACATATATTTTGGCAGACAGAAGCCTAGTTAAGCTTTTGAATTGGAATGCCTTCAGGTAGGGCTTGCTTGCTCTAATTTACCACAGTCTATATCAGCTTCCTAATTTTGTTACTTGCTGGGAATGTGATACTGATAGCATGTTTAAAATAAAACTGTATATTTACTTATGAAAATCAGTTGCATTCATGGAGCACAAATTCAAATATTATAAACTTGAGACTAAATCTTATTAGTTATATTTTTCTAGTTATATATATCTGGGGATCGCAGATCAAATGAAAAATGGTCTCAGTTTAAGACATAGATTTCCAGACATAAATAATGCCTTACAAAACAAATTATTACACATATTGGTATATATGGGTATAATGTTCTTTAAAAATACTGTTACGGGTAACCTGAAATATGAACTGAATAAATCCTTCCCACCTTAAACTATTGTATGGCATATAGGCTTTGGCTACCAAAGAGTGGGTTCCAAAGTAACCCATATATGGAATAAAATTTTTCAAATATTTATTTAAAAGAAAAGTGATATTAATAGGTTAACAAAATAACAAGTAAAAAGGTTCTCTTTTGATCCTAGAGAATGAAGAATAAAGGGAGAGAGCTTGTAAGTTGAATTTGAAGTAAATGTGATCTTGGACAATTTTACATTGTTACTTCTTCGGTGTGTTTAAGGGAGATAATAAGAAGGAACATGAATTGTTTCTCAGTAGAGAAGACTCCAAAGAAAACAAACCAGCTGAGTAGTGCTGAAGAAAACTTAACATACAAAATAAAAATTTGTAGTTAGATAATCAAGGGATAATGATACTAATTTCACTCAAAAATTTAAGAAATGGCAAGGAAAAACTAATGAGTAGACTGACACAATAATCTGCTGTATATTTCTAAGGTACACACAAATAAAAAGCTAATTGCTAATTCTTTAGGGTTTTAAATCTGTTAGGGAACACCGATCTATCTGAATTTGCCTACTTTCTTTAAACAACTGTTTCCCATCTCAATAAATACTTTTAAATTCTTAATTATTAAGGCAAGTTTCTTAGCCATACTTTGATGGTGTATAAAAAAGCTTCTGAAATTAATATCAAAAATAACAAGTTTTTTGCATTCAAGTTCATTTATAATCAGTAATTAAACTTGCTATTACCACATCACATTTTTCAATGAACAAGGAGATTGACACAATTTATTTCTTCATGAAATATTACACTGAAATTGTACTGAAAGGTTTTAGTAACAAGAAAAAATTAAACTTTATTTCTACACAGAAAAGAATGTTCAGGAACCTATATTAATTAAAATATCAGTGAATCAGATGCCATCTTGGTCTATGAATGATGTTCTCCACAATGGAATTACAAGTTTTTAAAATACCACAAATGAAACACTGGTTTTAAAGTTTATATGACACACTTCTCAAAAACCTATAAATGGAAATTTTGATAAGGTTACTTCAGCTGTGGCAGGCCCCTGTTGGGTCTTAATCCTCTAACTGTATTCCTTTAAAAGTGAATGTAATTCAGAGAGAGTAGAGGAAAAGTCTTGGAAGCCAGAAGTTGGAAGGAATGAAACCTGGAAGAAAAGAAAAATGCCAGAAAATGTCACAATTTTCCTTGCCATGGAAGAGAGGCATATAGCATTACAGACAGCTGGTCTTTGGAGAGAAAGCATCTCCTGATGATGCATTAATTTAGATATTTTCACAGCCTCAGAACTGTAAGTATGTAAGCTAATAAATCCCCAATATAAAAACAGATGAATGGATAAACAAACTGTGGTCTATTCACATGATGGAATATTATGCAGCTGTAAGAAGAAATGAAGTCATAAAGCATATGACAACATGGATGAACCTGGAGGACATTATGTTGAGTGAAGCAAACCAGACACAAAAGGACAAATACTGTATGAATGCATTACTATGAACCAAATATATTGTGTAATATATTGTTTGATTCAAAAAAAAATTTACATGTATCCATTACATTTAATTGAGAAATGTATATATTTATTCATCTGTGTTTACTTTTTAGTTTTTAATTGTTTATGTTTTCAATTGTTAAATGTAAAAAATAAAACAAACAAACAAACAAACAAAAAGCAACGGTATTTCTGTATATTGTATTTTGGCAGCCTAGCAGACTAAAACAAATGGTTTTGCATTAAGACGATATTACACTGTGGGAAAGATTATAAAAAATAATTAATTAACTCACAGTTTCAGTTTCCAGAAGTCCAAAAGGAATGAGTTAATGACATTAGGCTGTCTCTCAGATTCTATAGTATTCAGATGCTCTTTTGCCACAATATTTGGGTTTCTTGGTTACCTCATTTTTCCTCTTCCATAAAAACCTCTCTGACTTTGATTCTGCTCTTCTGGTTTCCAAAGAATTACAACTTCTCTCCTTCAGGATCCTAGTAATATGGATTAAGACCCACACTGATTCATTTGGCCACATCCAGAAAGGAACTATGAAGATTGTATTAAAAAAACAAATCCACATAATTTACTCACATTAGCATATTACAAAATACTAGCTACAAAAGAGCTAATGAACAAAGGAATACAAATTAAGATGAAAAACTTTTGTTTGGATGCATGATTCAGTCTACTGCAGTCTGCCTTCAAGAATTCAGAATTTCATGTTATTCCACATGCAAAGTACATTCACCTCCACCCAATAACAAAGTCCTAAACTATTTCAATAACAACTCTGAATCTAAAGTCTACTCAAATTGATACATAGGTTTGACCTGTCCTGGAACAAAATTCCTTTCCATCAGTGGACCTGTTAAACTTATTAAATAAGTTATTTGATACCAAAATACAATGGTGTAACAGGCATAAGATAGATATTCCCAGAACACAGGGAAGTAAATGGAAGTAAAACAAGAGTCATTGTAGCCAAACAGTTCTGAAACCCAGTAGTGCAAACACCATTAGTTTCTAAGGTATGAATGATATCCATGAATAAGTAGTTTGTTCAGTAGGCCTAACCTTTTCAAGTGCATGGGCTGTGTACATACTTCCTCTGAAAGACAAAGCTTAAGTTCTCCATCTATAAAAATCAAGGTTGTTGACAAAGTTTCTGCATAATTGGGTGTGGCTCTTTGAAATTATTTTGTAAAACTCAAAAAAGGGAATTTTTTTTTTTACGAATTTATTCCTGTGTGTGTGATACCCTTTAATTGCATTAAATTTTGTTGAGAATTTTAATTGGATTACTTGATAGTGTCTCTTTTGGGTTTTTGATTGAACTACATCAGTGGGGCTTGAATCATGTTGAGACTCCACACTCTTGGTGGGTCTCATAAAAATGGAGACACAGAAAGAGATAGGCAGACTGACACAGGAAAAGAAAGCCACTATTTTTATTTGTTTGTTTGCTTATTTATTTATTTATTTATTTATTTATTTATTTTCCCCACCCCCTCATAGTTTGCACTTGCTTTTTGCTATGTCTTTAGGAGGCACCAGGAAGTGAACCCAGGACCTCTAATGTAGGAGGAAGGTGCCTAATAGCTTAAGCCACCCTGTTTCCTGCTTTGTTTTTTTTATCTCATTATGTTTTCTCTTCTTGTTTCTCTTATTGCATCATCTTGTTATGTCAGTTTGCCATGGTCCATCATGTCATCTCTCTGTCTTGATTGTTTTCTTTTGGAGGCACTATGAACATCTGCTCCCTGCTTTGTTGTGTCTCCCATTATATTTTTCTTCTTTTGTCTATTGTTCTGTAATTTTGTTTTATTAGCTTGCCATGCCTGCCCATCATGCCAGCTCACTGTCTTCTTTAGGAGACACCAAGAACCAAACCACAGACCTCCCATGTAGTAGGCAGGAGATCAGTCACCTGAGCCACATTTGCTTCCCAAAGAAGCCACCATTTTTTTTTTTGCCATTGAAAGAGGACTAGAGGATCATTTAAGCAGGAAGATCCCAAAAAAATAGGCCCATGGAGCACATCAAGAGGAAATGATCAGGCTGGAAGAGATGGCTGAGACCTCAGCTTAAATTTGGGGTCCGTCTTGTTTAACCATATGCTTGGACAACAGAATCAATAGAAGCTGACATTGGTGAGAAAGCACCTATTATGGTTCCTCAGTTTGGAGTTTTCAATATCTTGGAGCTATAAGGTTTTTGCTCCAAATAAATCCTCTTTATAAAAGCCAATACATATCTGGTAGTTTGCATCAGTAGCCACTTTGCAAACTAAAACAGAAATTGGTATTAGGAGAGTGCAATTCTGCTATTGCCATTACCAAAAATGCTGGAAAATTTTTATAAATAGGTAAGGTGTACTTGGAGAGCAATTGTGAGATGCCCAAGAGAAAAAGGCCTAGATTGCTTTGAGGAGACTGTTGGTAGTAATATGGAGCCTAAAGATTTTTCTGGTGAGGTTTTAGAAGTAAATGATTAAAAAAATATTGGAAACTGGCAGAAAGGTCATCTGTGTTTTGAAGTTGCATAGAAATTGAAAAAATTGACTCCTGATGTTAGATGGAAGGCAGATTTTGAAAATTATGAGCTTAGTCATTTAGCTGAGGAGATTTCCAAAGTAAATGTGAAATTGAGGCCTGGCTTCTCCTTGCAGCCTATAGCAAAATGAGAGAGGAAAGAGATAAAAATGTGAAATAATTGCTGGGCACGAAGAAATCAGAGACTGATTTGGGAAATTCCAAGCTTCCAGAAAACAATCCCCCAAAAGATAGTCAGTCATGTAAAGACTTAACTAAACTTGGGACTTGTAAGACAGTATTGAAAATGCAGTTATCCAGGAAGGATTGAAGGAAGTCTAATTGCATGATTGTTTGGACACCTGTGAACATTATGAAAAACAAATGAGCTGATTGCAATATCTGTATGAATGAAACAACTGTCAGTTTGGACTAAAAGGGACAGGGAGAGGAGAAATTGTGGGGAAAATGGCTTGAAGAGGAAAACCATGGGAGGTGAGGTCAGAAATTAAGACATCTCCTTGGCCAAGGGAAAGACCTCACTCGGGTACATGGAAAGGGTGAATTAACCTCAGTAATTTGAAGAAAATGGACTTTCCATACTCTTGTTTGGGGAGACACTGACAGCCTCAGGCTACTGAGAGGGTGGAGCACATTCTCCAGTAGCTGGGGATAGTTTGTTCACCACCTTACTGCTCTGAGGCCATTAGGGCTGTTTCCTATAGGTTGAGGAGATTTAGGTGGCCACCCCAATGCTTTGAAGGGATTAGAACTTGCCCAATAGATTAGGAAGAGTCAGGTAATCACCTCAGTCTTTTGAGGGGTTTGGACCTATATGCCAAAGTTTAGGGAGAATATTGACACCACCTTACTACCCTAAGTGGTTTGAGACTGGAGATTGGGGAAACTGAGACAATCACCACAATGTGGGATCTGGAGCTTAGTTGCCACCCAGATTCTTGAGAAGTATGGGGAAAAAATGTATGGTCATTGGGCAAGCCAGTGAAAATCAGTGGGTCCATATATGTCCCTGGGGATAAGACCTTGTTCTAAGGATGTCTCTTAGACTTTGAAATCTAATGGAGTATACCTTGCAGGTTTTCAGAATTGTTTGGGACATGGAATGCTTGTTTTCCTCCAAAATTCTCCCTAAGGTAATACAAATGTTTACCCTATGTCTATCCCTCCTTTGTATATTGGAGGCAGATAACTTCCCCTGTAAGTTTCACATATCTACACCCAGAGGGAATTTCTTCCCCAAGATGAACTGCATTCTTATAACTAATTTTGATATGATTTTGTACTTAGCATTGCTATTGAAATGATTTAAGGTTTTTGGAATATTGTGCTGCAAACAATGCATTTTGCACATGGAAAGACATGTCTTTTTTTGTGATTCAGAGGGAGGAATATGGCAATTTGAAATTAGTTTATGAATCCAAAAAAGAAAGAGTATGTTTTTAAATTAATCTATTCCTGTGGGTGTGATACTTTTTGATTACATTAAATTTGATTGAAACAAATTGATTAGATACTTGATAAGGTATCTTTATGGTTTTGATTGGACTATGACATTGGGGTGTGTTTCATGTTGAGTGTCCACAATCTTGCTCTGTCTGATAAAACAGAGACACACAGAAAAAGACACAGGAATAGAAGCCACTATTTTTGATCCTGCCATGTGAGAGTTTCTCTTAGCCATGAAGCCTCCAAGAGGCTGGGAAAACAGAGCAGTTAAAGAGGAGAAGGCTGAAAACTCAGCAGCAATTGTCAGCCATCTTGCTTTGCCAACTGTGTGAACAACAGAATCAGCAGGAGCTGACTTACGTGAGAAAGCAACGTTTATGGTGCCTCAGTTTGAACTCTTCACAGGCTTGGAACTATAATATTTTACCCAAAATGCATCCTCCTCATAAAAGCCAACCCATTTCTGGTACTTCACATCAGAAATCATCTGGCAAATTTAAAGAGTTGGTCAGAGGTCCAACCTCTCTGTCCATTAGGGTATGAAAACCATCTCTTTAAGACATAAGATACCCATTATACCTGAAGCTCTGCTTCTGTTTTCTGCCCTTGAAGTTATTTTGTTTCATATTTTTCCATCCCTGTCCCTTTCAATCCAGGCTGGTAATACTTCTTCATCTAAAATATCTGAAATCCCTTGTTCATTTTGAAGAAGTTGAAAGGGGTCCATGTCATCAGACAAAAGGACCATCCACAGATTTTTCCTGTATAAATATATTTCCAATCCAGACCCCCTTGGAAGTGGGTGTAGGAATCATGAGTCACTTAAATAATCTTAGGAAATAGCTGTTCAGCCAAATCCTCACATGGTGCCCTAATATCTATAATCTCACTTTCTGGGAGCCCAGTGAAGGTCCCTTATTTACCCTGTTTTATATTTCTTATGTCTTCCAATTGAATAAAATAAATGAGTTGGTTTCTGTAAAGAAATATTTTGAACTTATTGGATTACAGCTCCAGCTCCAAGACTGAGAAAAATGTCCTAATTAAAGCATCATGTGAAGCTCTCTCACCAAAGGTCAGATCTGGTGATCCAGGACTTCTGCAACATGAAAAGGCACAATGACTCCTCTTCTCATCTCTTCCTTATCTTTCAGGAATCCTGTCACATGGCAAGGCACATTGGCAACTCTGTCAGTCTCTGTTTTCTCCTCCAAGCTCATTTTCCACCCAAGGTCTGTGGAGGTGATCGGGCACAAGGCAGGGTCGTGTAGTCTCATTCAGTATCTCCAGGCATCATTGCTTTTAGTGTCAGGCTGCTCTGTGTGTGTTGTTTCTCTCTTTCTGGTTCATCAACTTCTTGAGCTTTCTCTGTGTCTGTTGCATTTTTTCCTTTTTTTCTGTTACTGTGGCTTTTTATTCATTCATTTATAAAGACCTTCTATAAGAGGATGAAGACCAACCAAAAATAATCTTCTGTTGCCATAGCTTCTATGACAAATACCACACAATGTAGTTAAATAAACACAAGATTTTATTGACACAATGTTTTAGAGGCCAGAAATTCTTTACCAAAATGTTGGCAAAGACATGCTTTTCTTGGAGTAGTTAGCATACTTGTACTGGCTTGCCATCATCCTTGGATTCCTTGACTTGCTGCTATGCTTCCTTTACATGATGACTTTCCTTGTGTCTGCACTTTTGGTTTCTACTGAATTTCTGCTTCAGGGTAATCAGTAATATGTACTAAGTCCCTCCCTTATTAACTTGTACACATCTGAATAAGATATTCAAATTTGTATTCACCAAATAGTCTACACCCTGGTCCACCTTTACAAATGTGTTCTTATAACAAGAATACTGACCAAAATTTCAAATATATCTTTCATTGATGGACATGGCATAAGCTACCACAGATCTCAACAAAATATTCAGAGTGCCTGCTAGAGGCACGCTGAAATGACACAGCAAGCATAAAAATGCTACTCAGATATAATGCAGGTATTGTAAATATGGAAAAGGGATTTTCAAATAATTATGATTATAAGGTAAGAGTCAATGAAAATTATAGACAACATATTAGAACAGATAAGTTATATAATCACTAAGATGGAAACTTTAAAAAGGAATTAAATGGAGTTCCAAAACTGAAAGCAAAGTGGCAGATGTGAACAGTATTGCCACATAAATATAAAATAAAATTTTAAAAATACTGATCATCTTAGACTCTGCAAATATTCCAAAATATTGACATGTAATAGAATCTATATAAATACCATGATATATTTACAAAATATATGCCTCATCAGACAAAGGGTTCTGGTTGATATAATATAAAAAGTATTATAACTCTGATTGATGTTAAGTAGTGATTTTTGAGTGAATATAATAGGAATATTCTATTCCTTTATCACTGATATTTTAAGAAAGATAATGTAAATTCCTGTATATGTAATAATTATCAATTTACTTATTGAAATGAAGTGTTATTCTCAATAAATTATCTCTATGTCATGAAAAGAATCATGAACTGGAAAACAGAATAAAGAATTCAAACCCAGCTCTCTCACTGTTTGAAATGTGTAAATCACATATTTTCCCTTAGTTCAAGATATACCATTTTTAAAATATGAAAAAATAAACATAAATAATAGCGTCTATGAAAATAAAAATACAGCATGTGAAAGTATGTCTCAAAGTATATGCTAGTAAGTGAAATGAGTTATTATTCCTTTTTGTTATAGAGAACTTAGAACTATAGAATACAAGTGATTTTCCTAAGATCATCTAACTTTAAACATCAGTTCCCATAATCAAGTCACCCAGAACCTCACCTTTTGAATCTCTGATAAGCTCATATCCATTAATTCAATTCTCCTTTAATGCCAAAACACACATTTTCTGGACTTGAGCATGTGATATTTTGCATGGACAGAACTGTAATATAGATCTCTCTACCAACTCATTAAATATACCAATTTTTATTTGGGTGCCATCATCAGAACATTTTTAATCATCTCCATGGTGTTTATAATTGGAATTGTTTTGAGAACCATTGGTCTATAAACTTTCATTTATAATTAGGGCACCTGTCCAGGGAAGGATATGAAGTATACCAGGCTCTGACATCCAAGTGAGTGGCAGACACATCCACATTCCTAATGGAATCTTAGAATTATGAAGGAGGTAGCAATACATTTTGCTAAAATTAATAACCTACAGGGATTTATTTCAGTTAAAGTTGACTAATGAAATGTAAAGAAGTATTATTGGATGAGCTTTGTCAGAAAGTGTTTAGAAAAGGAGTTTCTTAATGCCATTGCATATTAAAATTTCATCTCCCTAACTCTTTTATTACATGATGTTGATAGGAATATGGAGATGCAACAGTTTTTTTTTTATGACCACGAAGAAACAACAATCAGGATGAAAGAACTCTAAGAATGGCAGGTAGGTATTGGAAATAACATGTATTGTGTCCATACTAAGTTCTTTTTTATATTAAAAATATCAGTATCTTCAATGTCTATACATGCACCAATATAACATTATCATAGTTTTATAATGTTTTGAAGATGATAGAATAAATATGCCTAATTTGTTTTGAAATTACGTTTGAGTGATTTTTGTTTTTGTTTTTGCATCACATTACACATTCCATAATCTGGTTGTGAATACATGCACACACAAACATGTGCATTTACATTGTTGTAAATTTATTGTAGAGTATATAGAATTAATGTAACAAATTGAAGAGAATTTAAGTTTTGGCCATTTTTAATCTAATCCATTCATCAGATTACTTATATCTCATTTCAATTTTATGGAAAAAAATATTTGTCAGATTGTCATCTCACAATATTTATGCTGTTCATAAGAATTTAATGACTGATTTATTTAAATGAGATTTCAAATTTAAATCTCACTTCTTAGTTCTTTCATTTCTAATATATTGATGTAAAATTGATTTTATAGTTTGGTTTAATCAATTAAAATTAAATCATTTTCATTTGTTTCTTTTTCTGGTAGAAGCATATAAGAATATAATCTTCCTGTTCAGCACACCTATGTACATATTAGCTAATTAAGCTTTTTAATTTTCATTGAAACCTCATCTTTACCCATGACTTACAAATCCTTGGATGGCTTTTTTCTCCCCAACATACGTGGACCTTGTGATCCATTTATTCCATTGCTAGTTATATACCCAAAATAAATGCACTTAACTGTGTACCACAAGGCCTTTCCTAGAATGTTCAAATCAAAAATATTCACAAAATTTCATAAGGATAATAACTCTGAAATCCATCAAAAGTAATTTGCTTAAATAAATATATCAGTAATATAATGGTAACTCACACAGCAGTGAAAATGAATTCCCTATTGCCAAGTACAGCTATATAGATGAGTCTCACAAACATAATTAAATAAAAACCTACCAGATAGAAATGGTACATACCATAAGGTTACATCTATATAATATCTAAAGACATGTACACTCAATCACAAGTGTACAAGCAATTATAGCATTCCCAATGGTACAAAGAATGGGTAGTGAATGGGAGAGGACAGGAAGGTGCTGTAAATATGCTGTTATATACAGACAGGTGTGTTCATTGTGGGACGGTACAACTTATGATTCATGAACTATTTCATTTGTTCTACATAAATCTAATTAAATTAGACTTTATACATTGGATTACTTTAAGTATGTTAGCTAACCAAATGCAGATGTAAAACTTATTGATATAACTTGTTCTAATATATGGGTTGTAGCAGCTTTGCAGTTTGACATAGTTATGAACTCCAAGAATAGATGTTGGATTATGCTTGTAAACTGGTCTGTTCCTCTGGGCATGATTAAATTATGATTAAGGCTTTGATTGGGCCACGTCAATAGGGCGTTGAGCCCTGCCCCTTGCTCAGTGAGGTCTCAAAGATAAAAGAAAATCAAAGGACAGATTTGCAGTTTTTGATTTGGAGTACTCTTGCAGAGCCTTGAGATGGAACCCCAAGAATTAAGCATACAGAGGAGCTTATTTGTGAGGAAAGAGAGAAGACCCTGGCAAAAGAGATGAGCCATTCATCTGACAGTTCACAGTTGGCCTTGAGGACAGAGAAAAAGGCTCGAGAGCCTCATAGTCTACAGCTGACCTTGGGGAGGAAACAGAGGAGCTGACCCGGAGTGAAGCAAGCCCTGGGAAGAGAGGAATGCAGGTAGCTTGAACCCTCGAAGTTGTTAGCAGCCATCTTGCTCCAACACGTGGCAATAAACTTTGGTGAAGGAAGTAACCTATGATTTATGGCCTGGTAACTGTGGGCTTCTACCCTAAATAAACACCCTTTATAAAAGCCAACAGATTTCTGGTATTTTGCATCAGCACACTTTGGCTGACTAATACATGGGTAAATACAGATAACATGCTGAGGAAATTGTCAAATGTTTAACTACATCAATAAGAGTTTAAAATATATGAAACACTAAAAAAACCCACAAAAATTGCAAGCTCAGAGTTAAAGCTAACAATTGGACATAAAATGCAAATCTTTGGGGAGTGTTCTGGTCTATACATATAAATTGGGTGTAAACAGTGTGGAAACCATTAAAAATCATTGTTTTTTATTTCTTTTCATGTCTTGTACATTCTTTGAAATTTAAATGTATATTTAGATTTTCCTGCTTGATACCAAGAATTATATAGATTTGTAACCTTGTGTCAATGAGAATTTGTATGAGAAAATGATTCATAACTACAAAAAATTTCATATGAAGGAAACAATGCCAAATGAAAGCATTATTTTAGAAACATTAAATTGTCAACATTAACATGCTTCAACTAACATATCTCAATGATAGAATAGATGACAATTCAAAGGATTTTATTTAATCATCTTGTGCTTTCACTATTGCAACCATAACAGAAGTTAATGAATATTTTTTTCTGTAATCAGGTAATTTTTCTTATCCTATGAAACCATAATTGCAATCATAGATTTACACCCAATATAAACTTTTGTATATGTTAAACAAGAGTCTTGTACAAGAATGTTCACAACCACAATACATATAATACCAAAAATCTGGAAATAACAAAAATATTTGACAAAATGTATGTATGTATGTATATATAAGGCATAATTATTGAAAAGAATTTAATTAAAGAACTAAATAGAGGGGATCACAGTTATTTGTGACTACACACAGCAGAAGCTTGACTGACTGAAATGGAAATGAAAATTCTCTCTTCTGATGGCTAAACCATTACATCTCCTTTTAAAGGCTCCAACAGGTTTAGATGAGCAAGCTCTCTGCAATCTCTTCAGATGATTGTAAATATAATCAGCCATAATTGCAATCAACTTACTGTTTATTTAAGCTCATGAAATGCCCTTACAGTAACAAGCAGGCCACAGTTTGCATGGACAAACAAATTGGCAGTACCAACAGGCAAAACTGACACATGAACCTAATCATCACTGTCAGTACACATAATCAAATGCTAAATTGAAAATACAATAGTACTGTATCCTCAGTATACAACCCTATACTTTAATTCATATAAGAATCTGAAAAAATCAAACAAAATAGCATATTACCTGATAACAGATGTGAAACATATAAAGCAATAAATTGAGACCAAAATATCAGAAACAGATGGCTATGGTGACAGTGAGTATGTATGGTATTGAAGCTAAGAAGATACATTTTCATATTAGTACATTATAGATGCAGGTTAGATAATATAAACCACAAGTTAAGCACAAATAAAGTATATTAAAAATATACAGAAAAAGAAATGAGAAAATGAATGGCATGATACATCATAAGAGATCAAATTTACTAAAAGTTGTTGAAATAAATGAATATAGAGTAAAAAATATATAACATATAAAAACTAAAGATAAAATGGCTTAAGTAAGTAATGCCTGTACAGTAATAACAGTGTTAATTGAATAACTATCCAATCAAAAAACAGATGAAAATGAGAAAATGGAAAAATATATTCCATGACAATAATAATAAAAAAATAATTAGGATAGCTCTGCCAATATCAGACAAAATAGATTTTAAGTCTAAACCTGTTATAAGGGACAAAGAAGGACACTATTTTAATAAGAGTGGAAAGCCTTTCAAAAAGGAAATATCAATCATTAATATTTATGCAACTAACCACAGTCCCCCAAAATACATGATGTCAAAAAATGTCAAAACTGAAGGGAGGGGATTGGATGTGGTTCAAGTGGTTGGGAGCCTACTTCCCACATGGGAAGTTCAATTTTAGTGCCTCCTAAAAAGCAAACAAACAAAAATCAAACAAATGAAAAAAAAAATCCTCATCTGAGCTGATGTGGCTCAGTGTCTGAACACCATCTTCCCATATATGAGGCCCTGGGTTCAATATCTAGACCTAGAATCTTAAAAAAAAAAAAAAAAAAAAAATTTAAGAGAGATGTAGACATCTCTACATTAGTATTAGGAGAATTAATTATGCCATTATTTTCAATAGATGGAGAATCTAGCTTAAAGATCAATAAGGAAACAAATAACTTAAATACTATGATATGTGAACTAGACCTATCAGAAATATATAGAATATTACTCTTCAAAACAACACAATGTATATCTTCTTACGTACACATGGATCATTCTCCAAGATAGACCACATATTAGATCACAAAAGAAGTCTCAGTATTGTACAAAGATTGACTTCTTGCAAAGTATCTTCTGTGATCATTATAGGATACAACTGAAATCATATTAGATGGAGAACTGGAAAATCCAGAAATGTATTGAAGTTAATGAATACTCACTTAAACAATCATTGGTCAAAGAAGAACATGCAAGGGAAAACAGTAAATGACATGAAACAAATGAAAATGGGAAAACAACATATCAAAATTATGGGAAGGACTCAAACCAGAGGGTTCCAGGAAGATGGTATTAGAGTGGGCAGGCAGGGTTTAACTCTCTCTCTCTCACACACACACACACATACCCACAAAACAATGGAGAAAGGGCCAAAAGATCTCCTAGAGACATATATTGGAGGTCTACAGTCAGACAGTGCTACACAAAAACCAAGATGGCAAACGATAGAGAGAAGAATAACCAGAAGCAGCAAATGTGAGTTATCAAATCCCAAGGTTGACTTGGAAAGGCTCCCCTACCCCACCCCCAAAATATTAAGCTGGGGCAAACCATAGATCACTGCAGCCAATTATGAAGGGAAAAGGCATCTTCCTCCTTGTCAGTTGTTACAGTAGAAAAGGAAGCAGGAGTCAGGGGATTTCTCTTCAGTCAATTTGTACAGATGAGTGAACTTTGAATCTCGGCTATGGCCAGAACAAAACACAGGAAAGCAAAGATTGAAAGAATCACGTTGGTTCTTTGAGATCAACAAAATTGACAAATGTTTAGCTAGACAGGCAAATTTAAAAAGAGAGAACAGATAAATAAGTAAAATCATAAATGAGAGGGGAATATTATCACTAACCCCACAGAAATAAGAGAGATCATAAGAGGATACTATGAACAACTGCATGCCAAAAAAACTAAACAATGTAGATGAGACAGACAAATTCCTAGAAACACATGAACCACCTACACTGATCCTAGAAGATATAGAAGACCTAAACAATCTGATCACAAAGAAAGAGATTGAAACAGTCATCAAAAACCTCACAAAGATGAAAACCTGGAACCAGATGGCTTCACAGGTAAATTCTATCATTCAAAGATCATTTAATACCAATCTTGCTCAAGTTCAACCAAAAAATTGAAGAGGAAAGAACATTGTCAAACACTTTCTATGTAGACAACATCACCCTAATGCCAAAGCTAGACAAAGATACTATGAACTACAAAAATTACAGACTACTATCTCTAATGAGTATAGATGCAAAAATCCTCAACATAATACTTGCAAATTGACCTCAAAGCACATTAAAAGAATTATTCACGAAGATCAGGTCGGTTTTATCCTAAGTATCAAAAGGTGGTTCAACACAAGAAAATCAATTATTGTAATAAATCACATTGATAAATTGAAGAAGAAATGTCACATGATATTGATTGATGCAGAAAAGGCATTTGACAACATACAGCACCTTTTTTCAATCAAAACACTCCAAAAGATTGGAATATAAAGAGGCTTTCTCAAGATGGTAAAATACATTATTTAAAAACCTACAGCTAGCATTGTACTTAACAGTGAAAGACTGACAGCTTTCCCTCTGAGTCCTGGTAGAAGACACCACTGTTATTCTATATTTTTATAGAAGTTCTAGCTAGAGCAATTAAGCTATATAAAAAAGTAAAAGCACCAAATAGTAAAGGAAGTAGTAAAACTTGCATGATTCACTGGTGATATGATCCTATATCTAGAAAATCCTTAAAAATCCACAACAACACTCCTAGAACTAATAAGATGAGTTCAGGAAAGGGGCAAGATACAAGATTAATATGCAAAAATCAATAGAGTTTTTATGCACCACTGGTATGTAATCTGAGGAGGAAATCAGAAAAAAATTCCAATTATAACAGTGACTAATAGAGTCAAATATTTATGAATAAACTTAACCAATGACATTATGAACCTGTATTCAGAAAACTATAAAACTGCCAAAAGAAGCTGAAGAAGACTTAAATAAATTGGACATTCCTTGTTTATAAATTGGAAGACTAAATATTGTTAACTTGTCAATTCTTCCCAAACTGATTTTCAGATTGAATGCAATGCCAATTAGAATCTCAACAGCCTTTTTTCCCCCCAGAAATAGAAAAGCCAACTATCAAATTTGTTTGGAAGGTTAAGGGAACTGGAATATAAAAAAATATCTTAGAATTGGCAGACTCTCTCTTTCTGGCTTTAAAGCATATTACTTAGCTACAGTTATAAAAACAGCATGGCATTGGCATAAAGACAGACATATTGACCAATGGAACCAAATCAAGAACTCAGAAATAGACCCTGACATCTTCAGTCAAATGATAATTGACAAGGCTGTCAAGTCTTCCCAGTCAGACCAGAATATTCTATTCAACAAATGATGCTGGGAGAACTGGATGGTCATCTCTAAAAGAAAGAAAGAAGTCGCCTATCTCACACTTCATAAAAAAAATAACTCAAAATGGATAAAGTACCTAAATATAAAAACAACAAAATAAAAGTCCTAGAAGAAAATGCAGGGAAACATCTTGCAGATCTTATGGCAGTTAGTAGTTTCTTAAACCTTACACCAAAAACACAAGCAACAAAAGAAAAAAATGATAAATGATAAATGGAAAAAAAATGAAAAATGATAAATCCTCTAAATTGTCTACTTTTTACCTCAAAGGGTGAAAAGGCAGCTGATTCAATGGGAGAAAATTTTTGGGAATCACATATTTGAAAGGCATTAATATTCATGATATATAAAGAGAACTTACAACTCAACAATAGATAAACTACTCAATTAAATGCTGGGAAAGGACTTCCGGGAAGATGGCATCAAAGTAGGTAAGCTGGCCTCAACTTTCTCAATAACACAAAGGAGAAAATATCTCAGGGAGCTGACTTGGGAATCTGCAGACCAGGAGATTGCTGAGCAACTTCCAGGAGGTAGAGGGACAGAAAGACTAAAAGGCCCAATGTATACAGTGAGTTACTCACACCTGCGGCTGGAAACCACATATATACCCCACCTTCAAAGTTAATAGGTATGTACTCCACCATGGATGGGAGAAGTGTCTGTCACAGGGCAGAGAGTGTCCTCTCTTCAGTGAGTTTGGATAGCTGAGCCTCCTTTAAGACTCAAAAAAAAATCTGGCAAGCAATGAAACAGTCCTAGAGAGAAGGAAGGGTTCATCTGATTGGACAGGCAGTCACATCCAACCATCTTGGGAGAAATAGGAACTAGGTCAGTGAGGGACTGGGTGGAGACAGGTGTTTAACCAGCTAGAAGAGAAGGAAACCAGGATATATAGTAGGCAAACTTTTAGAAGTCCATCTCACCTGAAAGAAACAGGATGGGGAGATCCAGGCAAGCTTTCAGAAGCCTACCTAACCTGTGGAGTGATTGTGTCTCAGTGGAAGAACTCTCGACTCACATATACTAGGTCCCTGGTTCAATTACCAGTACCTTCTTAAAGAAGGGATACAGAGAGTGGTCCACTTGGTTGTCAGGTACCCAGCAGGCATCCTATGACAGGGAAATTATAGACTAAGATTATTTTGTTTGTTTTAGTTTTTTTATTTGTTATTTTTATCATTTTTAAAATTTTTAAATTATTTTTCATTAGCTAAAACTGAGTACCTTGCCTGTGAATGGCAGATTGCAGGGTAATTGACTGATGAGCAGGGTCAGCCTGAAATGTTTCTGAGGGGTTAAAGGGTGTTCTGCAGTTTTAAATGTAAAAAAATAGGATAGAGAGGGTTGGAGGACAGTGTAGAAAGGAATATTATTAGTAAGAATTAGTAAAAAAAATTGGAAAAGAAATAAAAATATCATTACACTTATAAACCTAGTGAAAATAGACTAATATATGTAAAGCCTTGACAGAAATAACATTGAGTGTTATTGGACTAAACTCTCCATTCAAGAGACACAGATTGGCAAAATGGGTAAATAACTATGAACCATCTTTATGCTGTCTACAAGAAAGTCCCCTTAGACCAGGGACATAATGAGGTTGCAAGTGGATGGTTGGAAAATGATTGTATATGGAAACAAGAACTAAAAAATGGCAGAGTAGCTATACTAATATTAGACAAAATAAACTTTAAAAGCAAAATTATTGTTAGAGACAAAGGACACTAAATAACAATAAAATGGGTAACATATCAAGAAAAAAGAACAATTATAAACATTTACACACCTAACCAGGGTGGCTGAAAATATCTGAGGCAAACATTCGAAAAAATAAGTGTAGAAATAAATTCCTCTACAATTATAGAGGGGAACTTTAATACACCATTAACACTATTAGAAATAACATCTCAACAGAGGGTAATTAATGAAACAGTGACATTGAATAATACAGTAAAGGATCTAGACCTAATAGACATAGACAAAATGTGACATCCAAATAGAGTGGAGTATACATTCTTCTTGAGAAGACATGGATGATTCTACAGGAAAGACCATATGCTAGGTCACAGACCAATTCTCAAGCAATTCATAAAGATTGAAATTATACAAAGTTAATTTATCTGACCACAATGGAAAGAAGATGTAAATCAATAAGGGGCAAAGAATCAGAATAGGCATAAATATGGACATTAAACAACATACTCTTAGACAGTAGGTTTAGAGGGAAATTGCAAAATAAAATAAGTCAGTAACTATCTCTAAAGGAATGAAAATGACAACACAACATATTAAAATCTACAAGATTCTATAAATTATTAAAAATATTTTCATTATTTTTTAATATCCCAAACTTTAATTTTTTTTTAATTTTTAATTCTTTAAATTTTTATTTATTGTATTTCTTATATTTAAACATATCATTATTATTGTATTTTCTTATTAATTATATTTGGCTATTTTATTGGCTTCATTTTTTAAGAAGTTTTGGTTTACAGAAAGGTTACAACTGGGGCAGGGCAGGATCATTTGTGTGAGGTGTCAGTGATGGGGGATACATAGGAGGAAGTTCACCTAGGCATACACACAAGCTACATAAACATGTTCAAATGTTCATGAGACATTTTCACTGTGGGTAGAGGCTCACACAATAACTGAGAGAATATTGAATTCCCATCCTGGAGAGCTCTGCCACATTCTCTAATGGAGCAGCAATAGTATAGAAGTGCAGGGGCAATGAATGGTGAAGGAGGATGATGCATTGACAGACCCTTGATATTGGTGATTATGCTTACAAGCCTTTACTATTGAAATTGGAACAGCCTTGTGTTGTGAGGTGCTTAAAAATTGCCTCCTGAAAGCTTCCTTGTTGCTCAAATATGGCATGTCTCTAAGCCAAAGTCAGCATATATGTGCATTACCTTTGCCCCAGCATGGGACATGACTCCTGGGGATGAGCCTCCCTGGCACCAAGGGCTTACTGCCAAGCACAATTTAGCAGTGCAACTGGAAAAAAGGCCTTGAGTAAAAGGGGTAAAAAATGAAGACAAATGAGTTTATATGGCTAAGAGACTTCAAAATGAGTCAGGAGGTCATCCCAGATGTAAGGCTTATGCATGTCTCAGAAGGATCACATAGACTGCCAAAGTGGATAATACCACAAATAGTGGGGCTCCTGAGGGCTCTGGAAACAACCAGGCCCTCTAGTCAGAGCAGATAGATCTGAAGTTTGGTGTCTTGCCAGTGGGCCCTACTTTGGAGTTTGTGCTCACACAGTGACAGAGTTGGACTCATTTATGGCTTCCCTACACATAGCTGATCTATACCTTCTATTTAAACCTATACTTGGTGCTGGACTTTGTAGGTGTACATCCAAGAGACTGGAATATTTGTGCTGTCCATGTACCAGCTGGGCCTGGAGCTTCAGCAGTTTTGCAACACCTAGTCTCCAGTTCATTGGACTCACCTGGGACAACTGAGAAGAATGTGAGGATTGACAACTACCATATCATGGAAATGAGAAAGCCTTCAACTGCAAGCAAGAAAGTCCCATCCATTGGCTGTATGGGATTCAAAACCCCCTCTCAATTAGAGGTGGAGTGGACATTACCATCCCAAATTCTTCTGGATATAGCAAAGAACTATGCACTATAGTGAACTTATGGGTTTATTCTGCTATAGATATATTGTGATTCTAGCAATGAGATAAATGGAAGAAATTACAACATTGATGTAGAGCCAGGGTCACTGGAGGCTGTGAAGTCAGGGAGAGGGAAAAACAGTTGTAATATGAAGGCTTTTGGGGGACTTGGGAATCATCCTGAATGATATTGCAACAGCCGATAGAGGCCATTTTGTATCATTTCATAATATGCAGAACTGTGTGGCAGAGAGTGTAGACTACAAGGTGAAATATGGTCCATGCTCAGTGACAATGCCCAAGGATGTGTTTATCAATTGCAATGAATGTGCCACACTAATGAAGGTTGTTATTTATGTGGGAGGGTCTGGGATGTGTGGGCAGTGGGGCATATGTGAATCCCTAATTTTTGGTGTAACATTTATATAATCTAAGTGTTTTAGAAATATAAAAATTTATAAAAAAAGAAAAGGTTTTGTGAATGCACAACATCGTGATTGGACTAAAAGCCATTGATTATACACTTTAGATAGATTGTATGGTATGTGATTATCTCCCAATAAAACTGTATGAAAAATACATAAATAAATAATTGTGCAAGAATAGCCAGAAATAGCAGCTATGTACACCTGGGGAAACAGAGAGAGATTGAATGGGCAAGAAATTTCTATTTTGTCTGTTTTTGTTTATTAATACTATTATTGGAACAATGAAATGCTCTAATAATGCTTGAAGTGATGAAAGCACAACTATGTGATTATACCACATACCATTGATTGTATACTTTGGATGATTTGCATACTTTATCAATATGTATCAATAAAATTGATTTGTTAAAATAAAAAAAAATCTATAGGATTCAGAAAAAGTAGGCTGAGAGGAAAATTTATAGCCATAAATGCCTACACTAAAAAAGAAGAAAAGGAACAGATGTGGCCCAAGCAGTTGAGCACCCACCTCCTACACGAAAGGTCATGGGTTTTATTCCTGGTTTTTCCTAAAGATAAAAGAAAAAAAAAAAAAAACAATGAGGAGACAATGAGCAGACTAAAAAGGTAAAAAAAACAAAAACAAAAACAAAAATCAATGAGCAGTAAAGGAGCAAAAGCAACAAACAGACAAAGAGCAAAAAACTAGCAGGGAACAAACTGAAACAAATGAGTAGGTGTAGGTAGCTGATGTGGCTAGGCAGTTGAGTTCCCACTTTTCACATGGGAGGCCCCATGTGCAGTTCCAAGTGCTTCCTAAAGAGAAAAACAGTAAAAGGCAACAAGCAAAAACAATGAGCAGGCAACAAGCAAAAAAAAATAAATAAATAAACAGAAAATAGCAAAAAATACACACAAAAAATTGAATTATGCACATAAATGTGTAAATTATAAGTTTTGTGAACTATACTTTAGTAAAATTATATTGAAAAAAGGAGAAAGTGCAAAAATTGAAGACCTAACTGCACACATGTGGAACTAAAAAGAGAACAGAAAACTCATCTCAAAAAAAGAAGATAGAAGGAAATAACAAGGATTTCAGCAGAGGCAAATGAAATTAAGGATAAAAACAAAAAAGAAAAAATCTAACAAAACCAAAACCTGATTCTTTGAGAAGATTAATAAAATTGACAAATCTTTAACTAAATTAACAAAAAAGAAATGAAAGGAGATCGAAATACACTAAAAAAGGAAAAGAGGGAATATCACCAGAGATCTGACAGAAATAACGAGTAACATAAGAGGATACTTTGAAAAATTTTATGCTAACAAGATGGATAACATAGATGAAAAGGAAAATTTCTAGAAACACACAAGCAGCCTACTTTGATGAAAGAAGAAATTGATGAACTCAACAGAACAAACACAAGTAATGAGATTAAATTACTTATCAATAACCTCCCAACTAAGAAGAGCCCAGAACCAGATTCCTTCACTGTTGAATTTTACAATTAATCTCAGAAAGCTCTTACACCAATTTTAGGTAAACCTTTCAAAAAAAAAAATGGAAGTGGAGGGAACTTTACCAAACTCATTCTGTGATGCCACCATCACCCTAACACCGAAGACACATAAAAATGCCACAACAAAAGAAAACTACAGACCAATCTCTCAAATGAATCTGTATACTAAAATCCTCAAAAAGTATTTGCCAATTTTTTCAACACATCAAACAAATTATACACTATAACCAATAGGGTTTCATCCCTGGAAAGCAAGATGTTTCAATATAATAAAATCAATGTAATACAACACATTAATAAATTGAAAGAAAAATTATCACATGATTATCTCTATTGATGAAGGAAAAAAAAATGACAAAATCCAGCATTCTTTTTCAATAGAAACACTTCAAAGGATAGGAATAGAAGGAAACCTTGTCAACATGATAAAGGATATTTATGAACAAGCCACAGCTAACATTGTATTCAATGGTGAAATGCTAAATTCGTTCACCCCAAGATATGAAAAAATAACAAGGATGCCCACTGTCTCCACCCTTATTTATCATTGTAATAGAAGTATTTGCTCGAGCAGTTAGGCAAATTTGCCATCCAAATTGGAGAAGAGATAAAATTTCACTATTTGCAGCTGATATGATCCTATAGATAGAAAGTCATGTGAGTTCTACAATAGAGCCTCTGGAGGTATAAATGAGTTCAGTAAAATGGCAGGTTATAGGATCAACACGCAAAAATTGAGAGCACTTCTTCACACCAATAATGAGCAATCTGAGATGGAAATCAAGAAATTATTCCATATGCAACAACAACTGAAAGAATCAAAAACCTAGGATAAAATTTAACTAAAGATATGAAGAATTTGTGCACAGAAACCAACACCACTTTGTTAAGGAAATCAAAGTATACTTATATAAATGAGTACTACATGTTCATGGATTGGAACACTAGAACATCATTAAAATGTCTGTCCTACCCAAATTGATTTACATATTTAATGCAATCCCAATAAAAATTACAACAACATTTTTTACTGAATTGGTAAACCTACTTATGAAATTTGTTGTGAAAGACTAGGGGCCCTGAAGAGCCAACAACATGGAAAAAGAAAAAGGAAATTGGAGAAGTAATGCTACATGACTTTGAAGGTACTACAAAGCTACAATGGTCAAAACATATGATATTAGCACAAATGTAGACATATTGACCAAAATAACTGAATTGTGATTTTTTATATAAATCCTTGCTTATATGTTCAACTGATATTTAAGAAGGCCACCAATCCCCCTCAACTGGGACAGAATGATCTGTTCAAAAAAAGGAGCTTAGAGAACTGAATATCAATATCCAAAAGAATGAGAGAGGATAACCATCTCACTCCATAAACAAAAATTAACTCAAGATGGATCAAAAACTTAAATCTAAAGTAAAGACCATAAAGCTCCTGGATGATAATGTAGGGATGGATCTTCAATATCTTGTGGTAGGAAATGGTTTCATAAATTTTACACCCAAAGCATAAACATTGAAAAGATATTGATAAATTGGACCTCCTCAAAATTAAAAACTTTTATGCTTCAAAGGGGTTTGTTAAGAGAGTGAAAAGGCAGCCTATTCAGTGGGTGAATATACTTGGTAAATAGTTATTTGTTAAGGGCCTAATATCCAGCATATATAAAGAAATCCTACATCTTGAAAAGAAAAAGAAAAACAACCCACTTTAAAAATGTGCAAGTGATTTGAATAGACAGTCCTCCAAAGAAGAAACACAAATGGCTAAAAAGCACATGAAAATATGTTCAACATCACTAGCTATTAGGGAAATCCAAATCAAAACTACAATGAAAGACAGGCAACATGCCATTGGTTTCAGTGGGTGCTCACCTTCTCTCTTGCAATAGGCTGTTTATTGGGGACAGGATCCTCTCCAAGTGAGCTATTCTGGGAGCCCACAAAGCAGAGCAGGAGCCTTTGTGGCATCAATCTGGAGGGAGCTGGACAGGGAAATAGACTACTCAAGATGAAACCATGAGTTTTTAACCCCACACCTGGAAATTGCACATGACTAAGTCCCACTCTCAGGGCAAAGGGCAAGGATGAGATTCTCACCGGCCACCCAATGAAAGGCAGCATTCTCCAGGAGTGGGAGCATTCTGGCAAGGGGTGGTGTAGGGTTTCCTTTCTGTGAATTTGGTTGCCTGGACACCCTTTGAGCTTTGAGGAGCACACCAGCCGGCTCCAGGTGGCACCAGGCAGAGGGGAGAGGCAAATCTGCTGAAGAAGCTTGATTTACCTAACCACCCTGGGATACAGAGGTTTGGCCTGAGAGAGGGTGTAATCAGCCAATTTAATAGTTCCAAGCTGAGGGATTTCAGAATTTCAACTCCCTTAAGGGAGTTAGGCAGTGGGAAGCATTTAATAAATTTCCAAGAGCCTATTTAAGGTATCCTGGGAGGAGGGGCTGGTCTTGAAGGGGGTTGAGAATGGTTTTTGTACAGTGAAATCAGCCATCAAGGTCCCATTTGTATTTCAAAAGGGAACTCAACCTTACCAGGAGACAAGAGGGGGGATCTACTCACACAGCCTGCTTAATCCTGCTACCCTAGAAGAGTCAAACCAGCCTGAGGGAAAGACTGAAGAGCTTACTGGGCCAATTAAAAAGATAGCTCTGTGGAGGAGTTTCTACCTTCAATATAAGAGGTCCCTAGTTTAGTTCATGGCTCCTCTAAGAGTAGTGATGCACCAGGATACCTAACATCCAGATGATACTCTAGGACATTATTTTTGTCTAGCTTCTTTTGGGTCCCTTATTATTATTATTATTATTTTTAATTTAACTTAGTTACTCACTAAAACCTGCCTCAAATATGCAGAGAAAAGGCTGCAAGGTAATTCATTGATGAAAATAGATAGCCTGAGAATCTCCACGAGGGCCCAAGAAGGAATGCCGTTATTCCTTAGCTTTGTTTGACTTCTTGCTTGTGTGTTGGTTTGGTTTTTTTGTTTCTTGTTTTTCTTTCCTCTTTCCTACCCCCTCCTTTTTTAAAAATTAGGTGCTGTTAGCTTGTTTCTTCTTTGCTGTGCTTCTTCCTCCTTGATTTCTCATTTTCTGTGTATACTTATTTTGTCTATGAACGCTATTTCTTTTTCTTCCCTAAACTTTCTATCTTCTGCTTTTTGTTGTGGTTCTTACATTCCACCTTTCTTTATTTAGTCCTCAACTTTTTCTGGATTTGATTTCTATCTTGTCTATTCTGTTTTCTCTCTTTTATTTTCAACTTTTTTCTTTCTGTCCTTTCTTTCCTCTTTCTCTCTCTCATCATCATCATGACCTTTTATATTATTCTATATATTTTTCTCTATTTGGTTCCCATTTCATTGTAGGTACTCCACTTTCTTATTCCCATTATTCTACACTGTTTACATGAATTAAATATTTATTTTACTAAGTCTTATACCACCCCTATTCTAACTTTTATTATTATTTGTAGTAGTATCCTTTTTCTTTTGTTACCTCTTTGATTTTTCTAGGCCTAATCTTTTCCCTTCAAGGGAATACAGAAAACAGCAAGGAAATAGAACAAGAAGAACAAAGTTTCAAAAAGAATATTTAACACACATACAAAGCCAGGAGCTAAACAATACTCAGGAGCAGAAAGAGAAGCTATTCAACTGAATAAATACATCAAGATAAAAAGATGACCACAGAGCAACAACAAATTACAAACCATACTAAGAAACAGGAAGACATGGATCAGTCCAAAGAACAAATTAAAAATCAGGAAGAGATACAAAACATCGAACAACTAATCAAAGCTGTCCAAAAAAATATCATGGACCAACTTAATGAAGTGGAAGAAAGATTAAGTATATTAAGAAGACACTGGGAGAACGTACTGAAGAAATTGTAAACATACATAAAAAATAACGGATATGATGGTGATGAATGGCAAAATCCAAGAAATCAAGAACACACTGGAATCACATAACAGCAGATTTGAACAGGCAGAGGAATGAATTATTGATATGGAAGACAGTACATCTGAAATCTAACAGACAGTAGAACAGATAGATAAAAACATAGAAAAAATCCAACAGGGTCTTAGGGATTTAAATGGCAACACAAAATTCAAAAACATATGCATTATAAGCATCCCAGAGGGAGAAGAGAAGAGAAAGGGAACAGAAGGAGTGTTGAAGCAAATAATGGCTGAAAACTTCCCAACAATATTGAAGGAGATGGACATACATATCCAGGTAGCAGAGCACACTTCAAACAGTATTAACCCCCAACAGACCTACTCCAAAACATATACTTGTCAAAATATCTAATGCTCAAGGCAAAGAGAAAATACTCAAGGCAGCAAGTGAAAAGAGAGCCATCACATACAAGAGAAGCTCAATAAGATTAGTACTGATTTCTCATCTGAAACCAGGGAGTCAAGAAGGCAGTTGTATGACATAATCAAAGTACTAAAAGAAAAAAAAAAAAAAAAAAAAAAAAAACTTCCAGCCAAGAATTCTCTATCCAGCAAAGCTGGCATTCAAAAATGATGGAGAGCTTAAAATATTCACAGATAAACAGAAATTAGGAGAGTATGCCAATAAGAAACATGCCCTTCAAGAAATACTAAACCGAAGTTCTGAAGGTTGAAAGGAAAAAACAGGAGAGATGGAGTTGGAGGGTAGTGTAAGAACAAATAAAAATTCAAAAAGAAAATATAAACAAAATATGAAATACATAAACCCAAATAAAATATCTACAAGAAACCCATCTTAGACCCAGGGATTCAAGGAGGCTGAAAGTGAATGTCTGGAAAACAATTTTACAAGCAAACAATAGCGAAAAGAGGGTGGGAGTAGCTATACTAATATCAGGTAAAATAGACTTTAAATGCAAAACTATTGTAAGAGATAAAGATGGACACTATATAATAGAATTAGGGGTAATCTTTCAAGGAGAAAGAACAATCATAAACATTTATGTACCTAATTAGGGTGTCTCAAAATATTTTAGGCAAACACGGGAAAGATTAGGTGGAGAAATAGATGCCTCTACAATTATAATTGGGGACTTAAATACATCATTATCACCATTAGGCAGAACATCTTGACAGAAAACCAAAAATGAAATGAAAAATCTGAATAATACCTTAGAGAATCTGGATCTAATATACAGAACAGTGCACTCAAATACAGTGGGGTATACATTCTTCTTGAATACACATGGAAAATACTCCAAGATTGACCACATGCTAGGCCACAGAACAATTCTCAATGAATTCAGAATGATTGACATTATACAAAGTAATTTTTCTGACCAAAATGGAATGAAATTGGAAATCAGTAAGGTCCAGAGAACTGGATTAGGCACAAGGATATGTAAGTTAAACAATACTTTGAGACAAACAGTGGGTCAAGGTGGAAATATCAAAAGATATCAGTAACTACCTTGAAACAAATGAAAATGACAACACAACATATCAAAAGCTGTAGGATGCAGCAAAAGCTGTACTGAAAGGGAAATTCATAGCTATAAATGCATATATCAAAAAAGAAGAAAGAGCTAAAATTGAAGACCTAGCTACACAACTGGAAGAATTGGAAAAACAACAACCAACTAGCCACAAAGGAAGTAGAAAGAAGGAAGTAACAAAGATTAGAGCAGAACTAAATGAAATAAAAAATGAGAAAACATGAGAAAAAATAAACACCAAAAGCTGATTCTTCAAGAAAATCAATAAAATTGACAAACCCTTAGCCAGAGTAACAATGAAGAAAAGAGAGCAGATCCAAATACACAAAATAATAAATGAGGAAGGGGATATCACCACTGACCCCACAGAAATAAAAAGTATCATAATAGGATACTTTGAAAAATTATATGCCATCAAGCATGATAATTTAAAGGAAATGGACAAATTTCTAGAAATGCACAAACAGCCTACATTGATGTAAGAAGGAATTGATGAACTCAACAGTCCAATTACAAGTAAAGAGATAGACTCAGTCATCAAAAACCTCCCAACAAAGAGAGCCCAGGACCAGATGACTTCACAGGGGGATACTACCAAACATTCTGTAAAGAACTAACACCAATCCTACCTAAATTCTTCCAAAAAAATAGAAGGAGAAGGAACATTGCCTAACTCATTCTATGATGCCAACATTACTCTATTACCAAAGCAAACAATGATACCACAAGAAAGGAAAATTACAGACCAATCTCGTTAATGAACCTAGTTGCTAAAATCCTAGACAAAATACTTGCTAATCACATTCAACAACATATCAAATGAATTATACACCATGACCATTTGGGCTTCATCCCGGGTATACAAAGATGGTTCAAAATAAGAAAATCAATCAATGTAATACACTACATAAACAGATTGAAAGAAAAAAATCACATGAACATCACTAGAGATGAAGAAAAATTATTTTACAAAATATAGCACCCTTTTCTGATAGAAACATTGCAAAGATTGGAATAGAAGGAATCTTTCTGAAAATAAAGAGGGCATATATGAAAAACCCATAGCTAACATCATCTTTAATGGTGAAATCCTAAAAGCTTTCCCTCTAAGATTGGGAAAAAGACAAGAATGCCTGCTATTATAGCTACTATTTAACATTGTATTAGAAGTGCTTGGTTGAGCATTGCTAAAAGAAAAAGATATGAAAGTCATCCAAATTTGAAAGGAAGAAGTAAAAATTTCACTATTTCCAGACTATATGATACTATATATAGAAAGACCTGAGATATCTACGACAAAGCTTCTAAAACTTATAAATGAGTCAGTAAAGTAGCAGGCTACAAGATCAATGTTTAAAAATTAGTAGCATGTCTGTATACCAATGTTGAGCAATCTGAGGAGAAAATCAAGAAATAAATACCATTTACAATAGTAACTACTTGAATCAAATACTTAGGAATAAATTTGTCTATAGATGGAAGGTCTTATATACAGAAAACTACACAATACTGTTAAAAGAAATCAAAGTTCACTTACATAAATGGAAGAATATTCCCTGTTCATGGTTAGGAAGCTTAAATATCAATAAAATGTCTACCATTCCCAAACTAATCTACAGATTTAATGCAATCCCAATAAAAATCAGTACAGCATTTTTTAATGAATTGGAAAACTAACTAAAAAAATTATTTGGAAGGGTTAGAGGTGCCAAATTGCCAAGCTCATATTGAATAAGAAAAATTAAGTTGGAGGTATCACACACTTGACTTTAAAACATACTACAAGGGTACAGTGGTCAAAACTGCTTGGTATTGGAACAAGGGTAGACATACTGACCAATGGAACGGAATTGAGAGTTCGGACATAGAGCCTCACATATACAGTCATCTGATATTCAACAATACCACCAAGTTCACTCAGTTGGGAGAGAATGGCCTCTTCAACAAATGGTGCTTGGAGAATTGGATATTCACATCCAAAGAATGAGAGAGGAATACCATCACACATCTTATACAAAAATCATCTCAAAATGGATCAAAGATCTAAATATAAAAACCAAGACTAAAAAGACCTTCAAAGATAATGCAGGGAAGCATCTATAGGAACTTGTAATAGGAAATGGTTTCATGAACTTCACACTCAAAGCACGAGCAGCAAAAAAAAAAAAAAAAAAAAGATAAATTGGATCTCCTTAGAATTTAAAACTTTTGCACCTCCAAGGACATTATCAAGAAAGTAAAAAGGGAACCTACCAAATGGGAGAAAATATTTGGCAACTATATATCTGATAGGAGCCTAATATCCTGCATATATAAAGAAATCCTATACCTCAAACATAAATATACAAACAACCCATTTAAAAAATGGGCAGGTGACCTGAAAAGACACTTCTCCAAGGAATAATTACAAATGGCTAAAAAGCACATGAAAAGTTGCTCAGCATCACTGGCTATTATGGAAATGCAACTCCAAACTATAATGAGATACCATCTTACACCCATTAGAATGGTGTCTACTAAAAAATGTGTGGAGTATAAGTTTTAGAGAGTATGTGGAGGAATGGGAACCGTCATCCACTGCTGGTGGGAATGTAGAATGGTCCACCCATTGTGGATGACAGTTTGGTGATTCCTTAAAAAACTAACTTTAGAACTTCCATATGATCCAGAAATTCCTCTGCTGGGTATATACCCAGAAGATTTGAAAGAAAAGACACAAACAGATATATGCACACCTTTGTTCAAAGTGGCAATATTCAATATTGCCAAAATTTGGAACCAACCCAGGGGCCCATCAACAGATGAATATATAAACAAAATGTAGTACGTACATACAATGGAATATTACTCAACTGTAAGAAGGAATAAAGTGCTAACACATGGGATAACATGGATGAATCCTGAGGACCTTATGTTCAGTGAAGCAAGCCAGACATTGAAGAATGAATAGTACATGACCTCACTGATATCAGTTAAGGAAATTGAGCTGTCTCAGAGAACTATTGTATGGAAGATATGTTTGCAAGAAATAGAGAGAGAAGATTGTGAGCCATCTGTCATACGAACATAACTATGGTAAGGTGAAAGTGTGTAGTTGCTTATTGAAGGGATAGGACAGTAAGGTAGTGATATTATTGGGTTGGGTCATGCAGGGTTGACAGATGGGTACAATGGGAAGGATGGGTTCGAAGGTCCAGGGTACTGGGGGGAGGTTTGGGAGAGGGATCAGGCGAAAACTGGGGAATCGCATGTATGTGGTTGAAAGTACAAAGTTGGGAATGCTCTTATGGCAATATGACAAGGAAGTGTTACTGGTTTAGGGTGTTGGATGGGGGGGGCACTTGTGACAAGGCACACATGGAACAGCCTTCTAGGGAGTGTGTGAATGATCATTTTGTCATAATGTGTTGTATCAGTGGGTGGAAGCCCACATAATGAGTAGGAAGGTTTTGGACTCCCATCCACAGAAGGGCCAATTTATGCAGAAATAGACAGGTGAGACTTTCTCGAGATCCAGGGCAGTTCCTAATAGCAGAGGACAGAGCAGTGTGTCAAGTCCTCGTCTTGTTGCATGTAACTATGAATCTTGTCATCCCATGAGTCAAGCCTGGGGGTTGCCATGCATCCTGGGGGGATGGGGAGGAAGGAATAGAATGGATTGAACCAGGGGTATTTAGTGGTCAGTGGATTGTTCTGCATGATTTCACAGTGATGGACACAGGATATGGTAAATTTAATCAGAATTTGTAAAAGTGTATGATCTAAAGTGTAAACCATAGTGTAAACCATTGGCCATGTTTAGTAGCTATGTTTCACTATTTGTATAACAGTTATAACTAAGCCACAATCAACATGTAAAAAAGTAATAATTTAGGGTGGTGGAGGAATGAGGGAGGATGTTGGGGATATGAGAGTCTCCTGCATTCTGTGTGTGACTTTGCTGTGACCTAAAACTTCTTTGAAAACAAAACGAAAAACAGTGAAACACTGGGGAATGAGTGGGGGAATGTTCCTAGGTACAAACAAGACACCAGATATTGCAATGATGAAAGGCAAAATTTCAAAATAATTTTTAAAATATATTTTTCATTTTTTAATATCCTAATCTTAATTTTATTTTATTTTTAGTTTTTTTTAAATTTTTGTGTACATTATTTCATATTTAATCCTATCATTATTATTTCATTTTCCTATTAATTGTATTTCGCTATTGTAATGGCTTCATCTTTGAAAAAGCTTTGGATCACAGAAGGGTTACAACTGTGATGGTGGAGGATAATTGGTGTGGGGTGTCAGGGATGGGGGTTGCATGGAAAGAAGTTCACCTGAGCATATATATAAGGTATATAAAATTGTTCATATATTTACAGGGCATTGTCACGGTGGGTGGAGACTCACACCATAAACAAGAGAATACTGAATTCCCATCCTGGAGAGCTCTGCCACATACTCTAAGGTAGCAGCAAGAATCCCCCAAGTGAAGGGGTAGTGACTGGCAAAGGAGGATGATCCACTGATGGGCCCTTGATATTGATGACTAGGCTTATGCGTCTTTGCTCTTAAAATTGAAACTTAGCTTATTGTTATGGGGTGCCTAAGGGTTGCCTCCTGCGATCCTCCTTGTTGCTCAGATATGGCCTCTCTCTAAGTCAAACTCAGCATATGAATGCATTGCCTTCCCCCCAGAGTGAGACATGACTCCTGGAATGAGCCTCCCTGGCATCAAGGGATTGCTACCAAGCAACTAGCAACACAACTGGAAATAGACCTGGAATAAAAGGGGGAAAAGGTAAAGACAAATGAGTTTATATGGCTAAGTGAGTCTGGAGGTCATCCCAGAGGTAATGCTTATGCATATTTTAGCAGAATCTCATAGACTTCAAAAAGTGGATACTACCACAAATAGTGGGGCTCCTGAGGGCTCTGGAGACACCCAGTTTCTATGGTCGGTGCAGATAGCTCTGGACTTTTGTGCCTTGCCAGTGGGCCCTACTTTGAAGTTTGTGCTCCTGAGAGTGAAATACTTGGACTCAATTATGTCTTCCCTGCACATGGCTCATCTGTCCCTTCTAATTAAACTTGTACTTGGTGCTGGAGTTTGTAGGTGTATGTCTAGAGACTCAAGTCTTTGAGCTGTCCATGTGCCATTTGGGCCCAGAACCTCAGTGGAGCTGCAACATCTACTCTACAGCTCATTGAACTCACCCAGGACAACTGGCAGGGAGATGATGATGGACAATGGCCATCTCAGGGAATGGAGAGTGTCTGCTCCTGCAGGCAAGATATTCCCATCCATCTTCCCCATGGGATATTAGCCCCCTTTCAATTGGAAATGGAGTGGACATCACCATCCCAGAATCCTTAAGATTCGGGTAAGAGTTATGGACTAGAGTTGAGTTACTGGTATTCTACCATAGAGATATTGTGATGCTATCAATGGAAGGAATTAGAACATTGATGTGGAGCCAGTGGCCACTGGAGGCTCTGGGCATAGGGAGAGGGAAAAACAGTTGTAATTTGGGGGCTTTTTCAGTACTTGGGAATCATCCTGAGTGACATTGCAATGACAGATATAGGCCCATTTTATATCATCACATAACAGGCAGAACTGTGTGGGAGAGAGCGCAGACTACAATGTGAACTATGGTCCATGCTTAACGGCAAAGCCCCAGGATGTGTTTACCAATTGCAATGAATGTGCCACACTAATGAAGGATGTTTATGTGGGAGATTTTGGGAGGTGTGGGAAGTGGGACATATGGGAATCCCTATATTTTTTGCGTAACATTTATGTAATCTAAGTAGCTTTTAAAGAAAAAAAAATTAAATGAGAAAAAAAAAAGAAAAGAAAAGAAAAGAAAGGAAATATTCCAGCAATTGTCCTCCAATGTGTAGCAGTATGAAATAATGTTTTTAACCCTAACCCTTGGATGCATTTTTTTCACATTCAATTATTCTGATAATAAATTCTTATATCATTTATAGGTATCAGGTACCTGAAGTCATCTAGGTTTGCAATTTTTAAATTCTAGTTTATTATTTATATGAACTCATAATTTTCATAAATTACAACCAAATTTAATTTTTAAAAGATTTTCTTGGGCAGGGAATAAGTATTATTTTTTATTTGGCCAATAATTCATAATTAAAATCACTTATATTCTTAGGGAAATAAAATATGAATAATTGTACAATTAAAAAAATACTACAGAGTGTTCTCATCCTACACCCATTAGACTGGTGGCTATTAAAAAAAAAGAGGACTACAAATGTTGGAGAGTACCACTGCTTGTGGTACTTTATTTTTTATTTTTTTATTTTTATTTATTTATTTTTTTAAAAGACTCTATCCATTTATTCATCTATCCCCCCCCTGCCGCCCGCGCCCGCCGGGCCAGCCAACCACGCTGCGCGGGCGGGCCCGCCCCCACCAGAAGGCCCCGGGAACCGAACCCGGGGCCCCCCACATGGCAAACGGGAGCCCCACTGATTGAGCCACAGCCGCCTCCCGCTTGTGGTACTTTAGAATGGTGTAGCCATTGTGGAGGACAGTTTGCCGGTTTCTCAGTTAACTAACTACAGAACTGCCATATGATCCAGTAATCCCAATGCTAGGTATATACCCAGAAGAATTGAAAGCAGGAACACGAACAGATATATGCAAACCAATGTTCATTGCGGCATTATTCACTACTGCCAAAAGTTGTAAATAACCCAAATGTCCATCAACAGATGAATGGATAAACAAATTGTGGTATATACATACAATGCAATATTCCTCAGGTGTAAGAAAGAATGCAGTATTGGCACATGGGATAACATGGATGAATCTGGAAGACCTTGTGTTGAGTGAAGCAAGCCAGACACTGACAGACAAGTATTACATCACCTTCCTAATACAAATTAAGCATATTGATTAGAATCACAGAGCTAGAGTCTAGAAGATAACTTTACATGAGACAGAAAGGAGAAGAAGATTGTGAACCTATTCCCATATCGTCAATATCTATGATAAGTGGGAAAAGTGTAGTGCAGTGGATGGGCATGGCAGCAGTGCAGTGATTCTATTGGGTTGTGTGCTGCTAGTTTGTGAGGGGTATAGTGTGGATTGGGCTGTCCATGGAACATGGGGGAAGGTTAGTGGAGAGAGCATGTGAACTCTGGTTATCTTAAGGTATGTGGTTGAAATTACAAATTTGGGAATGTTCTTTTTTCAAATATGACAGAGTAGAGTTACTGGTCTAGTGCATTTGTTGTGGGGGACATGCTGGACAGGGCACAACTTGGGCCAGCCTCTAGGAATTTTATTAGACTTCATCTTGTCATAGTTGGCTGTATCAGTGGATAGAGACCCACATAAAGAATGGGAAGGTGTTAGACTCCTATCCTGGGGAGTCTTGCTATGTTCTTAAATAGAGGAGTGGGTGTCTCTCAATAGCATATGCAATGACTAATAGGGGAAGACAAGCCAGTATGTCAAGCCTCTGTGTTGTTGCAAACATCTATTTACTGTCACAGTATATATTGCCTCAAATTGCAGTGCTCCTATCAGCTCTGGAGACATCCAGACACATAGGTAGGGAAGACATCTCAGAATATGGTGCCCTGACAGTAGGCCATACTTTGGAATTTATGTTGCCCAGTGTGATAGAGTTGGACTTAGTTGTGTTTTCCCTACACATCGCTCCTCTGCCACTTTTATTTGAACTTATAGTGAATATTAAAGTTGATAGGTGTATGACCAGAGACTTAAATCTTTGGCCTGTCCATGTGCCAACTGGTACCTGAATCTCAACAGAGTTCAGTTTAGATTTATGTATGCCATATATTGCTTTTATTTCTCTTCTTATTTTTTAGTTATTCTTACACTCTACTCCACCTCTCTTTGTCCTTTTATTTTCCTTTCTACCTGCAGAACTTCCTTTAGTATTTCTTGAAGTGCAAATTTCATTATTGAAAAACTGTCTTATTTAAATGTGAATATTAAAAATGTGAATATTTAAAAATGTCCCTCATTTTTGAAGGCCAGCTTTGCTGGATAGAGAATTCTTGGTTGGATTTCTTATTTCTTTTAGCACCTTAACTATGTCATACTACTGCCTTCTTGACTTTATGATTTCAAATGAAAAATAAGAATTTAATCTTATTGAGCTTCCTTATCTTGCTGCTTTCAGTATTCTGTCTTTGTCTTGATCATTGGACAATTTGACAAGAATATGTCTTGGGCTTGGGGTAGGCCTGTTATGATTTATACTGATTTGGGTGTGCTGTGCTTCCTGGACATGTACACCCATATCTTTCAACAAAGTTTAGAATTTTTCAGTCGTTACTTACTCCAATACAATTTCTGCCCCTTTTCCCTTTTCTTCTCCCTCAGGAATGCCTATAATGCCTATGTTTGTGCTTTTCATGTTGTCATTCAAATTACTAAGTCCTTGCTGTATTTTTTTATATCATTTTATCTATCTGTTCTACTATTTGTCTGATTTCATTGTAATGTATCCTTCATCACTGATTCTTTCCTCTGCCTGTTCAGTTCTGCTGTTATGTGCTTCCAGTATATTTTTATTTCTTGCATTGTGTCATTCATCACCATCAGGTCTGATATCATTTTATGTATGTTTACAATTCCTTCCGTATGTTCCCCCAGTGTCTTCTTAATATTCTTTACCTTTTCCTTCACTTCAAAGTGTTGAGTCATGATATTTGTTTGGACATACTTGATTAGTTGTTCCACATTTTGCATTTCCTCCTTGTTTTTAATTTGCTTATTAAACTGGGCCATGTCTTCCTTTTTCTTAGTATGCCTTTTAATTTTTTTTGGTGTCTGGATGTCTGTTTATCTTGATGAGCTGATTTGGTTGGTTAGCTTCTCTTTCTACTCCAGGATTTTGTTTTGTCATTACTTTTTGTGTGGTAAGGTTAATTTTTTATATTGGTTTCTCTTATTCTGTACCTTGCTTTTTCTGTGTTCCCTTGAAAAAAATGAGGACCAGATAATAGGAAGGAAATAAGAAGAGAAAAAGAATCATATTAATAATAATACAAAAAAGGCCAAGGAGCAACCATGAAAGAGCTAAGAAATTAAGTAATATGTGTAAAACAATCATTTAAAAAGATAAAAATGAATATGAATAAAGAGAGTTGGAATAGAGAAAATAAATCAAGAAACAAAATAGAGAGTGAAAAATAGAATGAATTAAAGGGCCTGACAGATGAGAAAAGAATAGAATGGAAGAGGGATAAAAAAGAAGAGAGACATAAAGAAAAAAAAGAACAAACAATCAGTGGTGGAATGGAAGGAAAAGCAAGAGAATTCAGAGGACAGAAAATGAATGAAAGAACAGAAATAAGGTAGGTTGACAAAATAAATATAAAAAAGGGAAACAAAGAAAGGGAAAACAGCAAACAGCAAACAAGAAACAAAACAGCAGCAAAGGAGCAACCCAGGAACAACAGCTTTCCCTCCTAGGCCCTAGAGATTTTCTTAGGCTGCTGGTGCTCATCAATTAATCACCCTGAAACCTGCCTTCCACAGGTGATGTTTCCAATTTTAGTGAATACAATAAAGGAAAAAGAAAGAGAAAAAATCCAAAATAATAAAAATAAAACAAAACAGTAGAAACTCAGTCTATAAATTCCCTATCATAAGGTATTAGCTTTGTACTTTATCTCTCCCTAGATCACTTCTCTTAGGAGGGACCAGGACTATGAACCTTCTACAAGCAAGTCAGGAATTCCTCCACTGCACGACAGCAGCTCTATAAGTTAAATAGGCTTTTGAAAGATTATTGGGGTCATCCTGCTCCCATTTCCTTTAGGAAAGTTTGACTTTTAACAGTTTTCAGTGGGTGGGCTAGTCAGTTTCCTGTGTTTGTCCCCTCTGTGATGATATTTCTCTTTCCCAAGATAGCTGGTTGTGACAGCTAGCCAGAGCAGATTTTCCCTTCCCCTCCCCTCCCCTCTCCATGGGACCACCTCAGTGCTAGCTGGTATCCACACTGAGATTCAATTTTGGCTCAGGTGTCCAAACCCACAGAAAGGTAACAATTCTCCACCCCTCTCCAGAAAGCACTATCTCCCAGGGAATGCTCCCTCACACTGAGGTAGCTGGTGAGAGCCAGGGTGTTCGTGGATGCTATTTGCCTTGAGTGTGGGTCTTAGCCACCAGCGATCTCCAGCCACAAGTTTGAGGAACTTGTAGTTTTCCCTTGGGCTCTTTATCTCTTTGTCCAGCTTCCTCCACATCTCCAGATTGATGCCTTGAAGCCCCCTGCTCTGTGGTTTCCCAAAACATCTCACTTGGATATGATTTTGCTCCTTGTCTGCAATTTTTTGTGAAAGACCAGGCAGTTCCTAACTATATCAATACCATTTTCCTGGTCCTCACTCTATAATTTTTATTTTTTTTTTTAAACCGGGAGGTCCCGGGGATTGAACCCGGGTCTCTCCATATGGGAGACGGACACCCAACCAGTTGAGCCACATCCGACCCCATCACTCTATAATTTATATGTGACTTTTCTGTAACCTAAAGCTTATTTGAAGTTCAAGTGGAGCATATGGAAGATTTTTTGACTGTACATAAATAATAACAGATCTTATGGTGATAAAAGACAAATTGAAATAAACATATTTTCACTTTATTTTTATTTTTTATTTGTTATTTTTATTATTATTAGTTATTTTTATTTTGAATTATTTATATTTCGCTTTCCTCTGGAGATGTTTTGGAACACAGAAAAGTCATTACTGTGGCAGCAGATGATCAATGGTGCAGGATGTAATTAATAAAGGGATGTGTTGAATGGGTGTACTTAGGGCATGAATCTAAGGCATATTAGTGTTTTAAACTGGTCATGGGGAGTTGTCTCCATGATTGGAGACCAATGCAATAACCAAAAGAATATTATATTCCCATCCTTGGAAATCCTGTTATATTCTCTAATAGAATGGCAAGAATCCCCCAATTATATGTGCAGTGCCTAGTGAAAGAAGACAGACCATTAAGACAGTCTCTTGTTATGGATTATTATACTTATGAAGCTTTTCTTGTGAAATTGAAACCACCTAGTATTATATATTGCCTAAGAGTTAAATCCTGAAAGCCTCCTAGTTCCTCAAATATGACCTCTCTCTAAGCCAAACTTGGCATATAAACTCACTATCTTCCCACAGCATGGGGCATGACTCCCATGGATGAGTCTCCCTGACACCAAGGAATAATTTCCAAGCACCATAAGATTCATCTGGAAAAAGATCTTGACAGAAATGGTGAAATATTAAATTCAAGTGTGTTTTTATGGCTAAGAGAATTCAAAGTGAGTCAGGAGTTTATTCCAGAGGTTAGGCTTATGCACATCTCAGCAGTATCTCATTGATTGCCATTTTAAATAATGTTTCAAACAGTGGGCCTCCTGAGGGCTCTAGAGACATCTAGATGCTATAAGCATGGCAGACAATCTCAGGAATTCTGCACCATCTCAGGATGCCTTCTTTTGGAAAATATATTCCCAAATATAGCAGAAATAAAGTCATTTATAATTTCCCTACACATGACTCTTCTACCCCTTTTATTTGATTCTATAATTAGCACTCCACTCTTTAATATGTGTCCCAGAGACTTAAATCTTCAGTCTGTTCATATGCTGGCTGAACCATGAATCTCAGCAGAGTTGTAAAACCTACTCCCAGGTCATTGGACTTACCAAGGACAACTATCAAGAGGATGATGTTGGAAAATTACCATCCCCAAAATACAGATTATCTACAACTGCAAGCAAGACAGTTCCATTCATCAGCCCCATAGGAACAAAGACCCTCTCAATCAGAAATAGAGTTTGCATCACTATCCCAAAATCCTCAAGATTGAGGACTGAAAAAAAATGGGGAATGCAACTATGGACTAAAGTACACTTATTATTATCTTAGCAATGGAAGAACTTGTAACTTTGATGTACAGGCAGGATCCACAAGAGGTTCAGAGGGGTAGGAGAGAGAAAAATAGGTATAAAATGGGTTATTTTTGGGACATTGGAATTGCCCTTCATAATATTGTAATTGTGGATACAGGCCTCTATGCATTTGATCAAAACATATAAAATTGTTTGGTGCAATGTTTAAAGTGCATTGTAAACTATAGTCAATGTTTAGTAGCAATGCTTATATATGTATTCATCAATTGTAACAAAAGTACCACACTAATGAAAGATTTTTTTTAATGGGGGAAAATGTGGGAAGGGGGAAAGTAATATGGAAATCCCTATACTTTGTTATGTAACATTTATAGACTCTAAAGTTTCTTTAAAAATAGAAATATATAACAACAAATGACAAAATTCTTGAAATGACAATTGCCCAAGAAGAACTTTAAATAGCAAAAAAATACACGAAAAAAAAATAAAGTTCAATATCACTGGCGATTAGAGAAATACAAATCAAAACTACAATGAAATATATTTTCACACCTATTAGAATGGCCAATATTAAAAACTTGGAAAACTTTATTGGAGAAATAGGAATATTTATTTACTGTTGGTGGGAATGGAGAATGGTAAGCCACTGGAGGAATGTTTGGCAATTCCTAAGCAAGTTGAATATAGACTGTTTTACAATAAAAATTTATACTCAGAAAATGTACTTCTCTCCTACTTATACCAGTACTTCTTTTGTCCAAGCCCATCAACCCCACAACCTCACAACAAGGCCTCCCTATACAGCCTATTTTTGTCATAGTGGCCAAGTTCAAATATAAATCAGAGCTTATCAATCCTATACTCAAATAATCCTAGGTTGTCCTCTAATACACAGAACTAATTAAAAATATTTTCCATGAACAGAAGTGTCCATTGATACAATCTTCTTTTTATGTCCTCTGTCACTCATCATTATAGCTCTGATGAGTGACAGAGATGTATAGGTCACATATGTGCAAGCCACTGACAGAATAAAAAGTGTAACATACTGACCCACTAATTAGTAAGAGTATTGGCTGATGCTAATTAAGAAAGTCAATGTAGGTAATGATAGCCTATTTTCCCTTTAGAATCAGCAGTTTGACAAATTGTCATTCTTGGGCAATAATCAAACTCATGGAAGAGAGACAAGAGATGTAAAATTGTCAAGCTCTGCGCCATTTTAAATCAGCACACACCACTCAGAACTGAGTGGGAGAGAGTGTGGTCTACAGTGTGAACTGTGGTCTATGGTTGGTGGCAAGGCTCCATGATGTGTAAGTTCATTGAGGGTGGTGGGCCACACTTGTGGGAGATGTTTGTGTGGGATGTGGTGGGAGGTGTGGGAGGTGGGCAACATGGGAATCCCCGTGGGTTCCGTGTAATATTTTGGGTAATCTAAGCACCTCTTAAAATACATGTATATATATATATATATATATATAAATAACATTTTTGTAAGCAAATACACATATATGCATATATATTTATATATCATTTTGCAAATGTTTGTATGTATTGTGAGAATTTTGATTTTTACCCACAATAAAAATAAATTTAAAAAAAAATTGTCAAGCTCTTCAGCTCCTTATGTCTGCCAACATATATAACAATGAAGCCAGACAATGGCTTCTTATGAATATGAATCATGGGAATCAACACATTCTATGATCTCTATTAAAATGAATGTTTACAATATCATTCTGTCCATGTCCTGAGCTGTAATTATACTAGTCCTCAATCTCAAAAGACAGTTGGAAGCTACCTGAAAATGGATTGAAAGGATTCTACTAAGGCATCATTTTTAGAAGAAAATTTGTGTTATATTTAAAAGTAAAGTGAGAAATAAAGCATTTTAAAGAATTATTTATTTAACCAATAGTGAAAAATAATAAACTATAAAGGGATCATGTTCAAATCATATTATTACCTTGTTTTCTAATTGTTCAATGTAACATTGCCACCTTTTCTTTTTGATGAAATGAAATGGAAGAACATATTGCATTTGTGTTCCTCTTCTTAGGTGTTCCCAAAAGAGTTATGATGTATAATACTCTTGGCATATTTACAATATCATGGTTCAGAAATGCATATGAGTAAGGATTGTTTCATTTAGATTAATAAGCCAAATGAAATGTTAAATGAAATCACAATTAATGACATCCATACAAGAAGTAATAAAGGAGGAAATTTAAAATTAATGATGTAACGTGTTTAAATAGCATACTATATTTTCAGAACTAAAATATTTTACAGGTACCTATGTCAGGTAAAGTGATCAAGATCCTGTCTTGAGGTAATTTTTCCTATTATATTTCCTTTCACACTAAATGACAAGGACAAGTATGGATAAGTGAGAAATATGTCTATGTATGGCCATGAAATTTTTTGACTTTTTATGATGAATAATTCACAATATCTTCTAACAAGAATAGCAGCAGAGATATCAAATCAAATTTTATCATTTTAAATATTTTTAAAATCATCCAGCAAATGTTTTCCTATTTGACTCAAGCATATCACAATTATTACTTTTCTTCTCTTTAATACAATATATGAACATTTGTCCTCTTATAAATTAGAGAATAATAAATTATAGCTATTACATGAGACATGATTTAAATTCATTGTTATCCAAAATCCAACGGCCAATATTTCCTCTGTGACCTGTCCACCATCCATCACCAATGGGAGAGGATGAGCATAATATTTAAAAGAAGGTGTTAAAGGGAAGAGTGTGGGAGTTTGAACTGTAAAGTATGTTTCTTAAATATTAATTACATTTGCAGGAAGGTTAAAGAGTAATATCTCTACAAATAGAAGACATCAACCTGTCACTGAAAGAGGCATCTCCAAATACAGTATTTCTTCACCTTGACACTAGCTGAATTTAGCACCATTTTTTCATCTCCTTCTTCCCTGCTACATAAACTGTATTAATCTTATGGGAGGGATAGAAGAACATGAGGATGTGGAAGTGATAATATGACAGAAATGATAATTGTTATAAAATATTTGTAATATTTCAGATGTGCAGTAGATAATGCCTTGTATTTTAATAGTGGAAGAGTTAATAGAAAGAAAGAAAAAAAGTTTGGGGGAAAAACATAATGATTAAACCTATTAGATGTTTGGAATGCCAATGAGGGGAAATTTTAAAAAGTAAATAATTTGGTGACTATAAGGCCAACAATCTCAGCTCATATATTTGATACCTACTGTAACCATGTTTTGCATCCTATGGAAATATAAATACAAGACTATAAATGATAAATAATGGGCATACTGAAGAAGTATAAAAAGCTAGCCATTAGCTAAATTCTGTATTAAAATTTTGAACTTAGTGAGCAGCTCCAAATTGAATGTTCTCTAATTTTACAAAGTAGATAAGGAAGTTCAATAACAAAAGATTAGTTTTTTTTCCTCAGAAATACATATTTTTCAAATTCTAAGAAGCTCTGTAGAAATTGAAGTTGTATTTATCATATGGCAGGATGTAGGCACATCAAACTTAAAGGACAATTTGCATTATTTAATTGGTCATTTTTTATTTCTCTAGAGGGTTGCAAGGTTTTGAAAAATTAGGAAGAAACTTTTCAGTCAGTCAGCATCTGTCACAGAATGTGTTTGAACAAAATTATAATAGCAGATATGTGTAACCTAAAATTAAATTGGTTAAATAAAACTAAATTAAAACCAGGAAATGAATAATGACCATACAGTGAAGAGGAACTAAAAGAAATAATCATTTAGTAATTTGATTGTGACATTACCATATTGAGAGACTTGATTTTATTGATGTTATAGTCTTCTTTCTTTTATTTATTTTTAATCATATTTTGCTTGCAGTAATGGAAAATAAAACAACCGTGACTTCATTTTTCATCATGGGATTTTCTACCATTCATAATATGTATATTTTGCATTAAGTGTTCTTCCCATTCATTTACTTTTGTGTCCTGATGGGAAATGGCCTCATTATTATGATCACAACTTTGGACCAGCATCTCCACATGCCTATGTACTTCTTCCTGAAGAATTAATCTTTCCTGGATTTCTGCTTCGTTTCAAACACAATCCCCATTCCATTGTCAACTCCTTAACCCACAACTATTTCATCTCTTTCCTTGGCTGTGTCATTCAAGTCTTTCTTGTGGTTTCATTTGGAGCTGCAGAACGGTTCCTCCTCACAGCCATTTCCTTTGACCACTATGCTGCCATATGCCATCCTCTGCACAATGAAGTCATCATGAACATGAATACATATATTCAGGTCTTAGCTGTGTCTTGGCTGGGTGGGGCCCTGACTGCTGTGATTCACACAGCTGATACCTTCTATTTATCCTTCTGTGCGTCCAACATGATCCATCAGTTCTTCTGTGTCATCTATATTTATTATCTTCTTCTTCAGAAAATTTATTGACAGAAATTGTGTCCATCCTTATAGCTGTGGTCTTGGGCTTATGCTATTTTATTTTCTTTGTCATTTCCTATGTCAACATTTTCTCATCTGTTAAGAAGATTCCATCAATGGAAGGCCAGCCAAAAGCCTACTCTACTTGCCTCCCACACCTGGAAGTTATTGTATTATTTCTCTCTACTCATTTCTTTGCACATCTATATTCTATGCAGAACATATTTCTATGTTCTTCACTATGTTACCCCCAAACTTGAATACCATAATATACAGTCTAAGAAATAAGGCCATGAAGATGGCTCTGTGCATGTTGTTAGAGGGAAAGCAGATATAATTGACAAATATACATCTATCATTTATTAAGTTTTCCTATAACATTTACAAGTAAACTTTTAAAGGGAAGAGTGTCTCATTAGGAATATTCATTAGACAGAAAAGTTTCATTTTTTATCTTATCATGAAACTTCCAGAATTCTTATAGCTAAAGATCTTTTTCCTAACTCCTTTCTTGAGTGACACCCATAAGCTGAAATCTAACTAAAAACTACTATTGTTTCATTTTCTTATTAATTTTATTTGGTTATTTTGTTGGCTTCATTTTTGGAGAGGTTTTGGATCAAAGAAGAGTCACAGCTATGGCAGGGGAGGATCACTGGTGCAGGATGTCAATGATGGCAGGATGCTTGGTGAGGGGCTGACTTGGGGCCAAGTTATATGAATACACTCAACTGTTCATGGGGCATTGTCTCAGTGGGTAGAGATCCACACAATAATTTAAAAAATATTGAATTCTCATCCTAGGGACTTCTACAGTCTCTAATAGGAAAGCAAGAATCCCCCAAGTACAAGGGTACTGCCTCCTGAAGGAAGACATGCTCAGCCTTTGACATTGATAATTGTACTTATGAAACTTTTCTTTTGAAAATGAAACTTAACCTAGTATTATATATTGCCTAAGAGTTACCTCTTGAAAACCTCCTTTCTGCTCAAACGTGGCCTTTCTCTAATTCAAACTCAGCATATAAACAGACTACCTTCCTTTCCCCACTCCCTGGTGAAGGCCATGACTCCCAGGGATGAGACTTCCTGTCGCTGAGGAATTATTAACAAGCACCAACTAACATTTCATCTGGGAAAAGACCTTACCCAAAAGGGGGAAATAGTAAATACAAATGAGTTTTTATGACTAAGAGATTCCAAAGTGAGTAGGGAGGTCATTCCAGAGGCTACGATTATGCTTGTCTCAGCAGCATCTCATTGACTGCCACAGTAAACAGTGCCTCAAACAGCAGGACTTCTGAGGGCTCTGGAGACATCCAGACACTATAGGCAGGGTAGACAGCTCAGGAATCTGGCATCCTGTGAGCAGGCCTTACTTTGGAATTTATGCTCACCAGTGTAACAGAGTTAGACTCATTTATAGTTTCCCTACTCATGGCTCTTTGACCCCTTTTATTTGAATTGGTAAATATATGTCCCAGAGACTTAAATCTTTTGTCTGCCCATGTGCCAGTTAAGCCCTGGATCTCAGCAAAGTAGCAACCCCTACTCTCCAGTTCCTTGGACTCACCTAGAACAACTAACACGTACGTGATGATGGGCAACACCCATCCCAAAGAGCAAAGAGTGTCTGCTACTGCAAGCAAGATAATTCCATCCAAATGTCTCATAGGATCTAAGCCCTCTCTTATTAGAAAAAGAGTGGTCATCACCATCCCCAAATCCTCAAGCCTGGGGAATGAACAATGGACTAAAGTAGACATTATTATTCTACTATAGCCTTGTTATTATTCTAACAATGGAAGAACTTCTATACTTGATATTAAGACAGTGACCACCTGAGGATCTGAGGGAATGGAGAGAGAAAAATAGATGGTACTGTTGTGGCAACAGATGTAGGCCATTTTAAATCAGCATACACCACTCAGAAGAGTGTGGGAGAGAGTGTGGTCTGTGATGTGTGCTGTGATCTATGGATGGTGGCAGGGCCCCCAGATGTTTAAGTCCATTGAGGGTGGTGGGCTACGCTTGTGGGAGATGTTTGTGTGGGATGTGGTGGGAGGTGTGGGAGGTGGGCAACATGGGAATCCCAGTGGGTTTTGTGTAGTATTTTGGGTAATCTAAGCACCTCTTAAAATATATATATATATAACATTTTTGTAAGCAAATGCACATATATGCATATATATTGCAAATGTTGGTATGTATTATGAAAATTTTTATTTTTACCCACAATAAAAAAAAAATAAATAAATAATGGGGGAATTTTCAGGACATTGAAATTATTCCTACATGACATAGCAATAATGGATATGGGACATTATATATTTTGTCACAACCTACAAAATTGTGTGGGACAGAGTACAAACTATAATGCAAACTGTAAACTGTAGTACATGATTAGTAGCAATGCTTCAATAATGTAAACTGTAGTACATGATTAGTAGCAATGCTTCAATATGTGTTTATCAATAGTAACAAAGTTACCACACTAATGAAGGGTGTTGTTAATGTGGGAAAGTGTGGGAGGTGGAGGGATTGGGGCATACGGGAATCCCTTATATTTTTTATTTAACAGTTATGTAATCCAAAGCTTCTTTAAAAATTAAAAAAAAAAATAAAAAAAGAAACACATTTGTTCATTATAGAAAACACTACTACATGTTACCACCTTTTTACCAAAACAAAACAAAACAGTATTAATAAATAAAAAACTACCCCATACTTCTAATTATCATATTATCTCACTAATTCAAAATACCCAAACCCTGCATAATCCTTTGACACATATTTATTTATTCCCTGTTTTAGATGTCTTATTTATACATCATTGTGATGAATAATTTGCTTCAAAATTAAAAGTAGTAATTTTCCTCTTCCCATTCTACTTATGTGACACTAACTTTACTTTAATATATTCATTTAGAATTTTCAGTGAAAAGAGAAAAAGATAATGAGTGTTAAATGTATTTTGCCAGAGAACGGTAGTAGAATCAGAGGGAATAGAGAAACTATGATGTAAGCATCATAAATAAATGAATATTAATTTGGATGGTGCTTTAATTTTATCCCAGATCCTTGATACTTATACAGTTCATATTAAAAAGTGAAAATATTAATAAGCATATAAATTTTTAAACAATATGTTTACTATTTAAAGAAAAAAAATCATTTCTACTTTCATTTTTACTATACTTGAACTTTCTCATTAATCATCAAAATTTTGTATTGATTGCTGATGATTGACTTTCTACTAGATATCTCATGACTTCCTCAATCATTCTTCTTCTATGTTCTGTATGTTTTATTGTTGTATTATATGAAATATTTCAATGAAATAAGCAGGCAAATGTATGTAAATGTTTATTTACCTGATACATTTTGTACTGTAAATTATAAGGTTCTCATTTATGGGTTATGAAATATAGTGAAATTATTCCTCCAGATTATTTTATACTATTTAATACAGCTTGGATTCACAAAAGTATTTTAACTTTTAGGTGTATACAATTTTCACAAGGATAAATTTAGTTAGATTCTGTAATTAGATTCCAATTTTCATGAGGAAATTTATCACATAATGATATAACTTAGGGAGCACCACAACTTATTATTTGTTCACCATGCAGAAGAACAGATTTTTTAATGTCTATTATACTCTAGTACAAACCATCTTTTTATATATTCTGGTAGCTTACCTGTGATATCAAAAAAAATTATGGTTAAATGAGCAGGTTTTTAAATGTTATAGATACTAACAGCTACTTCATGTAAGTATCATCCATCTTTAGTTGTTCCTTTAAGTAATTTTTTATTTTTATTTTTTACTTAACACAACTTCCAAGAATTATGTAATTAAATTCATCTAATTGTTTCCTTGTGAATTTTTATTACAAAAAATTGATGTTATTAGTCCATTATATTCAGTTCACATTATTTCACGTCCTTGTAATTTTATAAACTAATATGTGTTTATGCATGTGGAGATAAAAATATTTTGAGTTTTTCTGCAGAAATTACTTAAGGAAAAGCAGGAAATATTTTCTTGAATTCTGAGAAATGTTTTCCATCATTATCCTTCTTATTACAAAGCATTAATATAAACAACAATTTCCATTTTGTAAATAAAAAGTGACACCACAAGTTCAATTATGAATTATCTTCTTATATCATATAGGGCATAACAGTGATGGAGTGAGAAGTTGGCATTACCCTAACCATTTGCTGTTCTCTTTTTGTTCTCTTTTCTCAAAAATTTTCCAAGCATAGAATTTCAAGACTCAGTATGATATTCAAATTTGAAAGGATAGTCCCTTATTATTAAGCCTGTAATTTTACTATGGTATTTCAGGTGACAATACTCACACTCTGTTAATCTTTTAAAAGAAACAGTTACAAAGTTGTTGCAAGGATTACATCAGTAATACATGTGCTTGTGATGGGAAATTTAAAAAAATGTTTATGATGATTAGTCACTTAATATTTATCGAGCATACTTATGCCTTAAACTGAATAGACTAATCCAGATTCTTCATACAAGCCTCTGTGCAACATTAACTCATGTCCTTCAGGCATGATTTATATATATATATATATATAACAAACAAGTAATAGATGCCCTTGGGGAACTTTTGAGCATCAAGCGTAGTCCTGGTCTATGAAAGAGTACAGCATTGTGTCTTACCATATAATTCCCTATGGTCATGGCATCTCTTGTCTTCCTGATGCTAGGTGAGTACCTGGTGTCTTGTCACCCACCTGGGCTTCTTGGTCATGCCCACACCCATAATGAAATCATTTCCCTCAATCCCTGTAGAGGACATAGTCTAATAGGATTGAATTCCTTTATTTTTTAAATCTCAAATCTCTAAATTCTTCACACATTTGGAAAAGGCTATATGTTTAAATTTCTATACAGTTAAAGAAAACACTTTTTACATATTTATCCTTCTATATCTTCTATATCTGTTTTTGGAACCAAAAAGGAAAGAAAAAATAAACAATAAAATAATCACTGATTTACAGGCAAGTTTGCAACAGAGAATTTGTGATTTACTAAGAAAAAAAACAAATAAAATCTTTTAAAAAGCTAAAAACATAACAATTTTTTTGGGGGGTGATTATATTGTTGTTCCAAAACAATATTTCCCTATACATGTTTATTGATCATCCATAATAGAGATAAACAAATGATTAAATTAAAACGAGTAATTCTATCATTACTCATCAAAAATGTTAAAGGCTGAAATGTAAGTTCCCTTTGTACTTAGGCCCACAAAATTTATAACACTTGTATATCCTGGACACCTGTTAAATGTAGGCTCTTGTAAAAAAAAATGTATTTATGTATATGTGTGTGTGTGTGTGTGTATTTTGTTCTAAGGACCAAATTGTGATGTCTCAGACTGTAACTGTGAAAATAATTGGGGAAGTGTAGGTGACTATATTTCTCTCAAGCTTTGTGAAGAAACTTGATCTTGATTCCTATTTAAATCAACAATTGTTATAATCATGTCCCTATAAAATTGACTCGCCAAGGCAAATAAACTTTAACACAAAGAGTGATAATGAGATAGAATTGAAACTTAAATGCAATAAGAATACAAAAGACATAGTATTTAACTTAAATTTACATATTTAAATTTTAAACAAGTGGCATTACTTAGCAAATCCTGTGCTTGTATACAACCAAACAAACAGCCTTCCTTGTCTGCCATTCTTTTTAGGAGGATGACAACAGAAAACTATTTGAAGTTGGGCTTGATCATCTTTAGACAAGGAATCCTAGAAGACTAGATGACTCAATGAAAAGGGGAGGTGAGCCATATATTCTCTTGAAATAAATTTCAAAAACTGGTTACTATTGGAGGAAGGAGGGAAAATGATCTTGAGCTTGAGTTAGACAGGACTATAATCACTTGCCCTGCCTCCTCAGTAAGACATACAAGGGAGTGAAGGATGATCCAGTAAAAGAAGCCCTCTGCAGCTGACCAGGCTCTGGAGATGCTGGTAGAGGGGGAGATTCAGACAAAATATTAAGAATCAAAGAGATCTTGCTAATGAATGAGCATAATTTCCAAAGGCCAATGAAGAATATTTTCAGTAATTGTGAACAATTAAAAAACAGGGGAAAAAAGTAAGTATGCACAGCTCTGTGGAGATAGATTGGGGTAATTTCAGTCTCTGTGCTGATAAACTCCTCAAGGGAGGTAGGTGGACCTGGAGAAGCTTAGAGAAGGTGGTTTTTGAACAGCAGGCAGTTCTACAGAGGCTGTCTCACCTTTGGCTTCCCTAAGGAGAGTGAGAAGTATGATGTTCACATCAAAGAGATCTCCAGTCCTCCCCCTCCCCTGCAAACAGGAGCCATTTGCTTCCCCCCTCAGTTCTCTTTCTTTCAGAACCTCTGGCAAATCCTCTTGGCCCCAACTCCCAAATATACTTAAAATCTGACAGTATAAGAACACTTCCATTTCCACCAACATTTAATTCTAAGCCAGAGGATAGGTCTCACCAATTAAAGACAAATTTCTGCTAATTGCCAAGAAAGGCCCACAAATTCTGATCATCCACCTGGTCTCTCCTAGGATATCAGTTCTATATTTATGGAGACTTCCTTACTAGTCTCTTGTTATTTGAAGGACTCGGTAATTTGCATATTCACATAGCCATCAGAAAATATTGGGGCTTTTACTTCAGCCTCATAAATAACCAGGAATGGGATTACTGGAACTAGATTTATATGTATTTGTATTTTTTAGATAAAACAAATCAAGACAAGAAGGATTTTATATCATAAAAATAACAAAAAATGAGCACAAGTGCCCATTTCTCCTTATCTGTAATAGCCATATGAGAGATATTTCTTAAAATTTTTCCAGTGTCATAGGCATAAATAGTGCCTAATGCTATTTATTTTTGATATTCCTGTACACTGATCTCGACTTTTAGCAAAAAAGTATTTATCCTCTGTGAATCATACACTTCTGTACATATTGATGATGCTTCTATTTCATATAGTTGTTTATGTCTCCCTGTCTGTTGCAGCAGATGAAATGAAAACCCAAGTGGAACTCTGAGGGGCAGATGAATGAAGATTTTTATGCATGGGCTCAGACTAGAGTCAAGTCTCCAAAAAATCTGAGCCCCATGCCTTGGTTTTCAAATTCCTAAGCAAGTGGGCAGGCAGGGGTTACAGAAGCAAAAGGAGCAGATTTAGCTTATCTTCCTAAAGCAGAGGACTATTATGGAGGAAAAGAGCCATCATCTGTTTAGAGAGGTAAATTCCAGTTGAAAGGGGCAGGCAGGGAGTGCATATCTTCCTATTGATGTGGATTCCAGGGAGAAAAGGGAGGAAGGGAGAAAGAGATGGGTTTTCTTTATCTTCCTAAAGCTGTGGGTTTCTGCTGAGGGGGGTTAAGGCCACAGAACTTCCTTTATCATTCTTCCCCTTTGATGCCCTTATAATTCCTTATGGGATATCATCTGCTAACATGGGGATTTTTCTATAGTCCCCAAGGGCTGATATTTAACATGAGGCATTACTTGGTGTTTTAAGGCATTTAAGCAGGAAATGATGCCTTGTGTTAGGTACCATAGAATGGATGGAACAAAAGTTAAGAGGAAGAAGACTGAAACTATTAGTGACATGAATGACAAAATCCAGGAAAGGAGATACTGAAAGTAGTTCCCAATGGCAGATGCCTAGTATACACGGTTTTAGCAGTCTTTGGCTCATTATTTTAGTAGGGTCACCTTGTCCCTAACTATCCCTGAGGAATTTATGTAGAAATAGCATTCTTCCCCCAGGGCCTGGGAGATTCCCCATGAACCTGAAGTGAGCAAGTCTAGTCCTCCTCTGTTTTGTAAAACTACTTCTGCCAATGAGTCTATCTGGTCTTGCAACCCATTGAGAGCTCCCGATATTTCTTTGAGGTCATTTGATGTTTCCCATGCTATGGTTTATAAGCCCTCCTGACCAACTGTGAGTGAGGCCCCTGCTACTGCTGTGCTCCCAACTACTCCTAGTCCTAAGAGTATTGGAATTGCCTGTATTGCTTGTTTGGCTCAGGGGAGCTCTTCAAGCAATTCTTCTCCAAACACTGAGAATGATGGTACTGGCCAAGCCAGGTAACAGATGCCCTGGCCATCCTCGTGTTGGCATCAATAGGTTTTGGTGCCACAGACCCAGATGGTGCAGTTTGTGGTGTATTGGTCAGGCTCATTGAGGGTGGTATTACAGTTAGCCCTTCCAAGAGGGAAGGTGATTGAAGGAGACCTGGTAGTTATGTTTTTAAAGTTAACCAGTTTTCCTGGGGTTTTGGTTATGTGGACTGGGTGGGGCCTGGTTCCCACCATGGAGCTGTCATGGGTCAGGAGGGTTACATTCCATGGGACAGGTATGGGGAAGATGGTTAGACCTGAAGAAGTGCATAGCCAGCAGGATACAGCTATGTAGGGCAGGGATTCATTTAGGAGTTGGTGGAAATTTCAAACCTGGTTCAAAAGGATGTTGCAGGGGGTTGTTCTAACTTCAGTGTTTAGCATCTGTGCAGCTTTACTGATATTTTTCACCAGGGTTTTCTCTGAGGGTTGGGTTACTGGAATCAGTTGGACCAGAATGAGGTACCCTGTGTCTGGCCCTGCTGGGTCATATATTCTGATTCTTAGTTTTAGTCCTGTTTGGGCCTTTAAAAAGGTATTTTCTGATCTGGTGGTTATGTTTAATAAGGTGAGTTTTATGGGGTCACAGGTTTCTATGCCACACCCTACTGGGCTGTGGATTTTCTGTAGGAGATTTAGAGAAGTAAGTGGGACCCTCTTCCAGGGAGCAGTGTGGCACCTATCAGCAAGCTCCAAGAGTGGCAGAAACCTCCACTCTTGTGGGGTCTTGGCAGAGATATTTGTCATAACTCACATAGTTGCAGCCCCTTCACCCTCTCCTGGGGGCAGGTGTGGGCGTGTGGGAGTATGAGGCAACTAGCAAGGTATAAGGAGTGTGACCATGGATTGCTCTGCAAGTGTCAAATATTACAGAGGCTGAGGTTGCACCTGCTGAGAATGGGACTGAAGTGTTCAGCATGGAATGTTTGCCCCATCTTTGACTAACTTGCAGCTGCCATAGATTTTGGGGGCAGATATTTCCTCCTAGGGAGTGGAGAAGGAAGGAAAGATTAAGCAAGTCAAGGCACAGAAGCATCCTATTATACACTAATAAGCAGTTGCAATTAGGGCTCTATTGACTATAGTCCAGCCTGCAGGGGCCATAGCAGCGAGTCCAACTCCAAATATCAAGGTGAGTAGGCTATATAAGCACAGGATCCACCAGGAGCAGGGGTCCATTCAGCAGGCTTTGGATGAGGTCCATGCTCGGTAATCCCAGGCGACTTGCACTCTCAAGGGGTTGCCGGGTATGGGTTGGGCTGTCCAGCTGTCCTGCTTTTTATTGGGTGTGCCTTCTTGACCCTGGAATGATGGATCCAACAGACGATGCCACTTTTGGGCTTTTGTCAGAATCCATCGTCTCTCCTCCATATTAAACAAGGTCAGGAGGTGTTGGCGGCAATCATCCCAAGTAGGACGATGGGTTTGGAAAATGGATTCCATGAAATCAATAAGGGCCTTGGGCTTTTCCAAGTAGGAGGGGGAGTGGTGCTTACAGTTTAAGGGGTCTGTAGTTGTGAAGGGCTGGTAGTATAATACCAGCCTCCAGGGTCAGATGGTTCCATCTTCTCTGATCTGGGCCGGACATTGTGTTTCATGGAGGGGCATCTGTAATGCAGGTTGTGCCAGTCAGAATCTCCTTGCTAGTGGTGTTCCAGGGCTTTCTTTAGAGGGGATCAATGTTCCTATAGGAACCGAAGGTAGGGGTGTTTCTGGGAGATCTGCCTGCACTCCCAGGCTAGGATGAGAGGCAAGAGTTCCCGGAGCATATAGTGGTGGTGGTGGGGGTGGTGGGTCCTCCTCTGAGTACCCTTGATGAATGACTGGCTTCTGGAACCCTGTTCCCTGTGCAACCAAGACCCTGCTCTGTACCTTTTTTCCAATGCACAATCGAAACCAAGGGGGCAGAGTCTGAGTTATCTCTAAACAAGAGTTGATGTTGGAAAATGGATCGGGGTGGCCAAGAGTTCCTGTGATCACTAGCCACACTGCACAGACCCTGTCTTATATCTAGGGTCCCTTCTGAGGGCCAGTCAATATTAAAAGTGGGCCACTCTACTTCACATAAAGTTTGGAGGGTGCTGGGGTACATCTACATGCCATAATCTCCAGAAATATATTTCTTGAAATTCTTGGGCATGCAGTTTAAGATGGTAGGTTTTGACTGTAATGAGCCCATACCCTGCATTGGTGGTGCAAGACAGAACAAGTAAGGGGTTGCCTCTTTCATAGCCACTCAGATGCCCACCTGTCTGTGTCTCTTGTGAGAAATTCGGCCCGTCTTTTCTAAGGTGTCTGGGCAACATTCAGGTGAGCCATTATGCCATATGATGTAGGTATGGAAAACAGGTAAGAGCCCATACAGGTTCAGTAGCATGGGCAGTGGAGTTCCAGACTGGTACAGCAGGTGCAAGCCTCTGTTGTCCTCACTCACTCACACAGTCACTCAGAGGTTATGCAGTCCCTCCCACAGGGATTAACAGTGTTAAATCCACAACCTGAGTTGGTGGCATGAGACAGACAAACAAAAGGGTCACCTCTTTCAAGGCCACTCAGATGCCCGCCTGTCCACATCTCTCATGAGAATTTCAGCTAGTTTTGGCTAAGGTGCCTAGGAAAAGTTCAGGTGAGCTATTATGATGTATGACATAGCTGCGGAAAACAGGTTAGGGCCCACACAGGCTCTGTAGCATGGGCAGTGGAGTCAGCCTCTGCTGTCCTCACCCACTTATACAGTCACTCAGAGGTTATGCAGTCCCTCCTACAGGGATTGCCCTATTCTGGAATCTCAGTACTCGAGGTTTCAGGAGGTGATCAGTCTCCTCTTCCATCTGGAGACAGGCCTGACTGAGGACCTGGTTCCCAGGGCCTTACCTTTCTGGAGTCTTCTGGGACTGTTCAGTCAACTTCCCCACTGAGTCAGGCTGGGGTGTGAGGATGCAGCCCAGGGGAACCACCTCAGAAGGAGGTCCCATCAAGAGGACAGGTGGTACCCACCTCATTCGCTCAGAGATTGTCATCAACCATGCCCATCAGCCCCAAGCCAGAGGCACAAGGGGCCTATTTGATTGTTTTTTTCTGGTCAGGGAAACAAATGTTATGACAGATGGAATGAAAAAACCCAAGTGGCACTTGGGGGCAGGGGCGACGAATAAAGTTTTATTACATGCAGGTCCAGAGGAAAGTCAAGTCTCCAAAAAAATCTGAGCCCTGTGTCTGGATTTTCTTAAGTTTATATAGGAATTCTAAGTAAAACTCTAAGTGGGCAAATTCCTAAATAAGCAGGCAGGCAGGGTTATAAAAACAAAAGAAGAGAGGTTAGTTTATCTTCCTAAAGCAGAAGGCTATTAGAGAGGAAAAGAGTCATCTGTTTAGAGTTGTAAATTCCAGTGGAAAGGGGCAGATAGGGAATGCTTATCTTCCTAAGCATGTAGAGTCCATGGAGAAAAGGAAAGAGGGGAGAAAAGGGACTGAGGGGAGTTTATTTTCCTAAAGCTCTGGGTTTCTGCTGAGGGGGGTTAGGGTCCAAGCACTTCCCTTATCATTATCATTTTTATCTAATCAGATTTTTAAAATATCAAACATCTAGCTCCCCATTTGTGTATTTTCCCTAAAGACTTTGGGAACTTTTCCAACCTACCCTATGCTTTGCAGAAATTTAAATAACATGAATCATCTGTTCCTTGAAGATTACACAGGTCACCACAGTGTAAACCCAATGGCATCCTGATACCCTTTTAGGAAGTAGATATCTAGCAACATGTTCAATTCCCATTAAGATTCTTGACCTATTTAAGTGTTCAACCTCTTAAAACAATTTTGGCAATTTGTATATTCATATAATATACTCAAAAATATTTTTACATTCTTTATATTTTCAAATTTATTAATATTAAATTTCATATAATACTGAAAATGACTATCATTTTTCCATATTTTCAGGATTTATGTTTATACTATTTCCCACTCCTAATGTGTGGGTTTTGTTGTTTTTGTTTTGTGTGTATGTGTGTTTTTGGTATTTTTATTTTGGTCAGACTTATCTATTCATTTTTTCTAGCAACCATACCCTGGTTTAATTTATGTGTCAGCTTTTCTTTCACTTTCTTCATCAATTTATGCTTTCCCCCAAATTATTACTGTGGCATAACTTATAGTACCATTCAAGATGTCACACTAGCTACATTAATGTAAAGTTTTCTAGGCTTGGCTGTTCTTGTGTCTTTCCCAGCGAGTTACAGACCACTCTGGCTGGTGATTTGCCCGGGCAGCTTTGTGTGCTGTCAATGGCATTTGGCAGTGCCCTGGGAATCAATGGGCAGTGGCCATCACCTGGGACCCTCCAGCAGGCCCAAGGGGACAAAACTGACTCTAAATCCATCACATACACATTGATGCAGATTAAAGGATTTAATAGGAATCCCTAAAACAGATATTGCCAAATAGCCAGCAGTAGTTGATAAAAATACTTGGTGAGTGGAGCAGCAGTTCCTTCTCCTACTGCTGATAAAATGGTGTAAATCAGTAGAATTCAGTATGAAATGGAATACACTGAAGGCATCAGTCAGCAAATGAGGGTCTTAGAAAAATTAAATGTAGCACTGTCAAATGCTGACATGGAACAAGGATTCCAAGAAGGAGTTCCAAAAGTTAGTGTAATAATGCAAGTTCCAGAAAAGATTATTGTAGTAGGAAATAATGAAGACACTCCATTTTAAAGAACAGCAGATCTTGACCTTATTCAGTCAACACCCTTTAAGCCTCTGGCACTAAAAACACCACCTCGTGTACTTACCTTATGTGAAAAACCACTAGATTTTCTGGATTTAGAAAGACCTCCTTAAACCCCACAAAATGAAGAAATCCATACAGTTGTTAGGCTATAAAGAAGTGTTCTATGTGTGAAAATGTTGTTCACCAAAATGGATGACTGGTCATAAGTGATACTATGTATGACATTTCAAATATACATACATCAATTGAAGGAACTTCAGATGACATGGCTGTTGTAGATACAGCTTCATTAAGATGAAAGATAATCAAACTATATAGATGTATACAACTTCAAGATAAGGAAAACAAAGAATGTGTTGAAAGAAATGGTAAAATATTACTGTAGCATTCTGGTTTCTGTAAATAATTGGCTTTGGTTTTGCAGCAAGAGGTAACCTCAGCTTTCAAAAATATTTGTCTCAACAGTTGGAAATATAAAGAATTTGCAAATTTCTTTGTTTCTGCCTTTGTATTATACACCATTTTATAGTCCATATCCTGAAAATGTGTTCCTTCCAGAAAGGAAGGGGAAAAAACTATATTTGCAAAAGTAATGATGATTTTTGGCAATAATTAAGAAAAACAAAGAAAAATCCATGTATATGGAAAGGTTGAGTTAGTCCTGGTATTTGAAAAGTGTGGTCCATCTGTCCAATTGTTCAGGGAGAATTCTTTCACTCCATGATCCAGAGAGGGTGAGGCACATTTCCTGAAGGTTGGGGAGATTTGAGTTGCCATCTCACTATTCTGAGGGGTTTGAGCCTGTGCCACAGAGATTGGTGAGAGTATGGCCACCACTCCACTGTGCTAAGGAGGTTGAGACTGTAACCCAGAGATTGGGGAGAGTGTGACAATCATCCCAGGGTTCTTGAAGGAGGATGCCTAGAGCTCAGCATGCTTGATGAGGATGGAGCTGAGAAGATGGGATTGGCAAGAACTTGGAAGGGGTGTGCTAACATGAGGCATCAAGGAGAAGAAGATATCATTTTACAGATGACTCTCAGACTTTGACTTGAATGGAATATGCCCTGCACGTTTTCAGAACTGTTTGGGAACTGTGACCCCTGTTTTCCTACCAATTTTTCCTTATGGCAATGGAACATTTATTCTGTGACTGTCCCTCCTTTGTATTTTAGAAGTAGATAACTTGTGTTTTAAGTTTCACAGGTCTACAGCCTAAGGGAAATCTTGCCTCAAGACAGACTCCATGCCTATAACTGACTCTTATGTACTTATCATTGTTACTGAAATGTTGTAAGGCTTTTGAAATATTGTGATGTAGTGAATGTATTTTGCATATGGAAAGAACATTTATTTTTGGGCCCAGAGGATGGAATGTCCCAGCTTGAATCTTTTGTGGACCACAGAAAATCATGTCATTAAGTTTATCCCATTCCTGTGCATGTAAGCCTATTGTATATGGGAACTTTTGATTAGATCACATTTGATTAGATCACCTTAGGGCTTTTGACTGAGATATTTTCACCTTTAATGAGACACCATTTCTTGATGATGCCTTGATTGAAATATTTTCATAGCCTTGTAACTGTAAGCCTCTAGGCTAATAAATTCCAATGATAAAAGCCAACCCATTTCTGGTGTTTCACATTGGCTGGCTTTAGGAAACTAAGACAAATAAGCATGCACAATATTCCTATGACATGCCATTCCCTCCTCCATATTTTTGTTTTAATAGATTCAAATTATATCTATACACATTTTATGTATAAAAAACCATAAATTTTCTTTACTTCTTGTGTAGTTGCATTTTAGAACCTGTAAGGATTATAAATAGGAGTTACTTACCAATTATAAACTACAATGGTGCAGGTATTTTTAATGTTATGTATGATAACTTTTATCAAAAATATTTATATCTTTATGCAACTTCCATCCATGGCCTAGTGTACTTTCCTTTCCCTTTGAAGAATTTCTTTTAGCATTGCCTGTAGGGAGTATTAGTGGTGGCCAACACCCTCAAATTCTGTTTTCCTGTTAATGTTTTAATCTCACCATTATTTTTGAAAGACATTCTCACCAGATATAAAATTCTTGTTTGGCAATATTTTCAGTATTTTAAGTATTTCTTCCCAATTATTTCTTTCCTCCATGGTTTCTTATGAGAAGTTGACACTTAATATTATATACATATAAGGATAATGATATATAATATTTGTTTATCTTTTGCAACTTTCAGAGCTCTCTTTTTTTCTCTTCTATTTTACCCTATTTTGTGTTCATTTAGATTCTTGAATGTATATTCTTATCTTTCATTACACTTTGGAAATTTTCTGTCATTATTTCTTTAAATAATCTTTCTGCTGCTTTCTTGCTTTATTCTCCTTCTGAGCTTGCTATAATATATATATTGGTGTGCTTAATAGTGGTCTGTATATCTTTTAGTCTTGGTTCACTTTTATGCAATTTTTTTCTGTTCCCCAACTTGAATCATTTTAATTGTTGTATATTCTAATTCACTAGTTTCTACTTTTCCAGTTTTAATCCGCTATTGGAATCTTTTAGGGATTTTTTTTTTTTTAATATTCAGTTATTTTGGTCTTCAACTCCAAAGTTTCTGTTTTTTTTCTTAATTCTATCACTTTTTTGAGATTCTCATAGTTTTCATGATATCATAATTTCATTCTCTAAATTTTCTTTTAGAACTTTGAGCATATTGAAGTTCATTTTTTAAAGTCTTTGTCTGATATCACCAAGGTCTGTTCTTCTTCATAATGGTTTCCAAAGTTTTATCTTCTTCCTTTGTGTGGACCATTATTTCTTTCTTCTTTATTCTTTTGTAATTTTTTCTTGTACTGTGTATATTTTAATATTTTAGTGTATTATCTATAGGTTTAGTCCCTGAGTGATTTGTTTCCTTAGTGTGTATGCAGCTAGTGATATGATCTAGTGTTGTTGACGGGCAGGATGGGGGGGGCGCCAGGTGGTAGTTGGCGTCCCGCGGGCCTTGACGGCGAGGGAAAGAATTATTGCGGAGACAAGGTGAGTATGCAGGGGGTTTCTTTATTGAGCAAGTGCACAACCTTTTATAAGCTAGGTAAGGGGTGGAGCAGGAGGCAGGGCAAGAAAAGAGAGGAAGTACGTGGCAGGCGGGGATTGGGCACAGTTGGTTGCTAGGGAGGGTTTGTTATCTGTGGAAGGCGGGAAAGTTTTGCGGGCGCGGGAACAGGGTGAGCTATTTTTTCAAAGAAGGCTGAATATATTTGTTGTCGGTTGGCCATTTTAGTTTTACCCTTTAGTGGCAGCCTCCAACATTTCCTCCCTTTTGTTTTATAGAGCCTTTTTTGTATAGCTAGCTGAGGGAAGCAGAGGCCTCTTGGAGGAAGGGTGTTCATATATGCAAATGTGCTATTTGCGAAGGAGGGTCTGGGCCTGTCTTAGGTCGGGGCTGTACCCTATCAGTCTTACCCGTCATTGGGAAACATGGCAGCAGAAGGCCATGTCCCTGTCTTAGGTTGATTGATGGGTCAGTCCAGTTGCCTGTCATTGGCTAGCCAGCCCAATGTTTTATTGAGCATTCTGCTCAGTTAGAACGAGCCCTTGTGCTAATGAGGCATGCTTCTCAGAGAACAGTTAGGTTGTACTCACTTTTAACCGTCTCTTGCAGTGCTTTGCCTCGCACTCAGCTGCTCATAGGCGGGGAGGGTTGGAAGGCGTCGTTACTATGAAGGGCAGAAACAACGCGGTTATGTTTGTTGGCCAGACTTTAGCCTGCCTTACCTTATTATGAGTTAGTAGCTTTGGAAAGGAGCCCGGACTAAGGGTGATGGAACAGGTGAGTGGCTGCTTAGTTTTGGAGAGCCGTGGCTATAGTGGTGGGGCTTAGGGCGAATGAAGTTTTGGAGGCGAGGTCTCGGACTGGAGGAAGCAGGAGTGGACGGCGTTGTGGGTGGGTGTTTAGAGCTGGATTTGCTTGAGGGCGAGGGCAGCAGGAGGAGCCGAGGTAACAGGCAGCGCAGAACTCCTGTGGGGAGAACAGGAGGAGGACGGCCGGGAGGATGAAGGAGGGTGGCTGCGGGAGGAACAGGTGCGGGGGGGTTCTTCGGCGGTGGCGAGCCGCTGGTAGTGGACCTGTACAAATGAGGTGAAAATGGCATTAGCTTGATCTTTTGCGAGTTGGACGATCCTTTTGATGGCCCATGGTCCGACTGCCAGTGCGACGAGGAGAATGACTAGGGGGCCTAAAATAGGGAGAATGTAGGGGAGGAATCCTTGGAATCCCCAGGAGAGACCTCCCCCCTGGGCTTCTCTCTCCTTTTTACGTTTTTCTAGCCCGGCTCTCACTTGGACTAAATTGTCTTGGATGAGGCCCGAGTAATTAGCATAGAAACAGCATTCTTCACCCAGAGCGGCACAGAGGCCTCCTTCTTTGAGAAAGAGGAGGTTTAGCCCTCTGCGGTTTTGAAGGACTACTTCGGAGAGGGATGTAAGAGATTTTTCTAGGTGGTTAATGGCTGTTTCGAGACGGGTGATATCTTCATCGATGGCTGACCTGAGTGAGGACAAGGCATTATTGTGTAAGGTTAGGGCTGCAATTCTGGTGCCAGCTCCTGCAAGACCTAAAAGTGTGGCAATTGTAATGACGGTGATAGGTTCCCTTTTTTGTATGTAGGTTGGTAGGAGATGATGCTGCCAGGAGTCAAAAAAAGTGGTTATTGCTATGGTAGATAATGCGGGGGAGCAGAACAGCAAGCACACAGGTGTCATTGGTGGAATTGATGGTGCGAACATTGAGGCATGGGGTAAGGCCTGTGGAGGAACAGATCCATTGTGTGTATTTGGGGGGTAAGAGAAATTTTGCAGTTGCATTAGGGGTGGTTGTATGGTTGCAGAGGGTTTTCATGGAGGGAATAACAGTGCCTCCGATTTTAGTGATACAGAGCCCGCTCCGAGAGACAGACTGGATTGTTAGTCCTATTTGGGTTTGGTTCCAGTTGCAAGACGCAGGAGCGTCTTCTGAGGAGTTTTGATAGGAGGCGTTAGTGGCTATAGCCTTGTAGTAAGGCATTAAAGAGGAGAGGCATAGCCAACAGCTAGCGGTAAGGTTGGGATTGGAGGAATTAAGAGCGGAAAAGGAGGTGGTAACTAGGGACAGAAGCAGGTTGTGGATTCGTAACGGAGAAGATGGGGTAAGAGGGGCGGCGCTGGAGTTAGAAGACTGATTGCTAGGGAGTGCATGAATAGAGGGAGGGTTGAGGATTGGGTTGGGGCCAATGGGAATTGGAACAGTGGGGGTGGTGGCCCTCTTTTGTATTATGAACAGGCCGCTGTAATCATAGCCTTCCATGTATAGCCGAAGGCAGAATGTACGGCCCTCTAGCCAGGCAGTGTTGGAAGGGTCTTTAACAGTGAGGAAAATTATATCCCATCGGGTGCTATTTGCAATTTTGAAGGTAAGGTAGGAGTCCCGATTTGGAGCAGCGCTCCAGCTGTAGGCCATGGTTTTGCAGCCCCAGGAGGGGCAATAGAAGTGCGTGGTGTCCTGGCAGCCTCTGGTGGAAGAAGGGCAGATGTAAAAACCAGAGACTCTGTAGCCGGTAGGGAGGAATAAAGGGTCGCCATCTTTATAATGGCACAAGGGCCTGTGAGAGTGGTGTACAAGGCGACAAACCTGCACTTCAAAGGACGGGACCTGGGCAGTGACGTTGTCCATCAAAATTTTCTCCTCGGCCACAACTTTGACTGTCCAATTGAAGGTTTGGGGAGACGAGTTAGAGAGGACAGGTGCTGTGGCTGTGGAAAGAAAGAGGATTATTAGGACTACCAGGTTGATGGGTTGGTTAGGCTGAAGGGGAGTTTGTGCGCAGACTCTACGATAGAGATTGAGGAGTACTTGAGGAGTTGGGTTGTTCGGTATAACACACATCACCTGGTAGGTTAGGTGCCTCAGCTGTTGGCGTTCCCTTCTCGTTAGGCGCTTGGTCTGCTGTGGCGGGTCGGATGTTGCGTCCCGGGATCTAGATGGGTTGGGGAGCATCGTCTGGGAAAACACAAGCAAAACCTCTACCTTGGCACAGGAGGGGGTGAGGTCCTTGCCATTTGTTGGCTTCAGGATCCTTCCAGTATACCAGTGGTAGTGGGGTGGAGAGTGAGGACGCACACCAGTGTTTATGCATGGGGGACAGTCCATTTTTATCGAATGTGAGTAAATTGAGTTTCACTAGAACTGTAGTAAGGATCTCTTCCGGTGTGTGGTGGGGGTGTTCTTCCCTCTCTTTAAGTATTAAGGTTTTTAAGTGATGGTTAGTTTTTTCTATGATGGCTTGTCCTTGTGGATTGTAGGGGATGCCAAAATGGTGTGTAATATTGTAAAGTTTGAGAAAGGCCTGAAATGAAGAACTATGGTAAGCAGGCCCATTGTCAGTTTTAAGATCCCAGGACACTCCCATAAGGAGGATAGCCCGCCTTAGGGCTTGGATGCAGTGACGTGCGCGCTCACCAGGGAGGGCAACAGCGCTGACTAGGCTGGAGTAAGTGTCTTTAACAACATGTACATATTTCTGTTGACCAAAGGATGGGACATGAGTAACGTCCATTTGCCAGCGCGAGTTGGGTTTTAAACCTCTAGGGTTGACACCCTGGGGTTGTAAGGGCCCAAGAGGTAAAAAGGGGGCACAGCGTCGACAGCTGCGCACTAGATGTTTGCAGAGGTCTATGGTCAGATCCAGAAATAAATGTTTTAGACTGGATGCTGAGAAATGGAATCTGGAGTGTAGACTTCGTGCCTGGGTGATTAGATTTTGGTTGTGTACAGCAAGCGTTAGTGTGGATACTGCCGAATCAATTAATGCGTTGCCTTCTGCAAGTGGGCCGAATAGGCCAGTGTGACTGCGGATGTGAGTGATAAACCATGGCTGTACACGTTGTTCAGCTAGTTATTGTAGACGTGTCAAGCTGCAATCAAGGGCCGAGTCTGAGGGAAAGAATGTACTGAATGCTATTACTTTGCAGACCTGACAGGCATATGCACTGTCAGAGAAAATATTCCTGAGCAACAGGTGTAATATTGTTGCCGGTGTAGGGAAGACGGTGGGGGCTGTTGCAGGACAGCCGCAGCAGCCTCTGGGGAGATCACGGTGTTGGCATTGAGAGCCGAGGTTGAAAGCGGATAGGGAGCGGCGGGGGCAGAGGTGCCAAGGCCGCTGGGGAGAGAAAGGGGCGGGGGGTGTGACAGAGCAGGTGGGGGAGCAGGGGGGTCAGGGGGTTTGGCAGGAAGTGGTGTGGTGACTGGTTGACTGGCGGGGCTAAGGGGAAGTATAGCTCCGCCCTCAACGGAGGAGGGGAGTTCCGGATATAGAAGGTTCCGCTTTTCAGGCGGTGAAGAAGGCGGAAGTGCGCCATTTTGAGCGCGGTTGTTAGTGGTTTTTGTTAGGGGCTTGGAAGCAGTATCGGAGTCTTCCAAAAGGTTGTTAAGCTGGAAGACTAGAGCGTTAGAGTTCTCACAGTCCTCCTCAGGAGAGGAGGGCTCTGAAAGGGAGATCTCTAGAGGCTTAGCGCCGAGTAGGCAGAAGCGAATGGTAATAAGCGTAGGAACAAGGCCAGGAGGGAAGCGTTTATTCTCATGCTCCATGGCAGAAGTTACTCTATCGACGATCAAGCGGTAGGTATCAGGATCCCAAAGATTAGATGTGAGAAGCCAGGGGTTGAAGGGGAGAAGGAGGTCCCAGTAATTTTGAAGTTGCTTTGCTGAAACCTTGCACTGGTGGCATGCGAGAAGGCTGGCGAGAGCCCTAACCTGAGGGGCTTGGTGAGAAGAGAAGGAGGCTCCCATGGTCTAGGGACAAGATCAGAACACAGAGAATAACGAGAGAGAGGAGGAAGAGGCAGAGAACAATCAGTGGAACGAGGGAAGAGGAGAGTTGGGGACAAAAATGGTAGAGGAGGCTAAGAGAAAAGAGCAAGATAAATGGAAGGAGGAAGAAGAGAGGGAATCAGGGGACAAAGTGGCTAAAGCTCATAAGGAGGAAGAGGGAGGGGGTACCCCGGGGGCAAAGAAGCCGAGTCAGAGAGAGAGAAGTACCGAAGGGAATAGGGGCCTGCCAAGTTATGAAGCAAGGCAGACGTAGTCCTTACCCGTTCGCGGAGGTTGCCGGCCAGCAGCAGACGATGGAGCCCCACGTTGGGCGCCAGTTGTTGTTGACGGGCAGGATGGGGGGGCGCCGGGTGGTAGTTGGCGTCCTGGGGGCCTTGACAGCGAGGGAAAGAATTATTGCGGAGACGAGGTGAGTATGCAAGGGGGATTCTTTATTGAGCAAGTGCACAACCTTTTATAAGCTAGGTAAGGGGTGGAGCAGGAGGCAGGGCAAGAAAAGAGAGGAAGTACGTGGCAGGCGGGGATTGGACACAGTTGGTTGCTAGGGAGGGTTTGTTATCTGTGGAAGGCGGGAAGGTTTCACGGGCGCAGGAAAGTTTCATGGGCGCGGGAACAGGGTGAGCTATTTTTTAAAAGAAGGCTGAATATATTTGTTGTCGGTTGGCCATTTTAGTTTTACCATTTAGTGGCAGCCTCCAACAATCTAGAAGGCATTGAGTGCCAGGAAATAGCAAAAGAAACAAACTAATGCAAAAAAAATAGTAACTTTATCAGTCACTGTATTGGTTGGTTTTCACCTTCAGAACTTAGCCTTCTTATGAAGAAAAGCAGACTGTGACAAAAGTGTGGGTTCCTCTTTGTTTCTTCTGAGCCAGTATCTTTAGGTCAGCATTCACTCATTGCTATAGGATTTCCCACAATTGCAGAAATCTGAATGACCCTTCCACTCTCAAAGAAACAGGACCCCAACCTCCATGGTGCTTTACTATCTGTCCTGGAGATGGAATTCCTTTTTCCCTGTCCAATTCAATTTAATTCTTTCTAATAGTGCTTTAAATGTGAGTAAGATATTTCTGTCTGCAGGGTAAAATCTGTGAGGATGAACTAGAAAAGTTTCCTGATTCATTATTGATGGTGCCCCCTGATTGATTGGCAATGCTCTACAAGTACAATTGACTGTTTGGGGGTCACACCTCTTCCTCCAGCACAGGGACAGATTTATACAATGAGAAAGCATGCCAGTGTCACACTGCAATGGTGGCAGCTGGGGTAGGAGACAGAAGCTGGACAAGAATCTTCTACTAGTGTTCTTTATTCATTGTCTTTCATTAGAAAAGTTGTGGATACCAAACAATCACTCATAAAATGTAGTATTTCTGTACACAATCTTACAACTAAAACCTAGCATTGGTGTGGAGCTTTTGTTACAACTGATGTTAGCCCATTTTTATAATTGTCCTAATAACTAAAGTTCGAGTTAAACTTATGATTCAGTGATTGTATAATTAGTTGCATAGATGTTCTTTAAAATTCTATTCTGTTTCCTTATACAAAATCTTACAATTCCTCTCTTAATCACAATAAAATATATATTTCAATCATATTAATTGCATTTACAATGTACTACCATCACCACAGTCCATTAGCAAACATTTTCACCATTAAAATAATAATTCTTTGCCTTTTAACTCTTAACTTCCCATTCCCTATGCCCTAAACTTTATTCTAGCTTCTGACTCTTTGAGTATGCTTGTTCTAATCACTGAGATCATACAATATTTGTCTTTTTGTTTGTGACTTTTTTCAATCAACATGATGTTTTCTAAGTTCATCCATGTTGTTGCAAGTTTAAGAATTCATTATGTTTATGGCTGTATAATATCCTATTACATTTATGTACTACGTTTTATGTATCCATTAATTGGTTGATGGACACTTGGATTGTGTCCAAGTTTTGACAATTGTAAATAATACCACTATGAATATTGGTGTGCTAATATCTGTTTTAGTCCTTGATTTAAATTATTTTGGGTACATACTAAATAATGGGATTGCCAGGTAGAACGGCATTTCTATACTTAGCTTTGCTGAGAAACCACTTCACTGTCTTGCAAAGTGGCTGCACCATTGTTTTGCTCAGTACCAGCAAGAATGAATGAGTGTTCCATTTTTTTTTGCATCCTTTCCAACACTTATTATTTTCCATTTTATTAATAGCAGTCATTCTGATGAGTGTGAAATTGTATCTCCTTGGACTTTGGAGTCACAATTCCCTGATGGATAAGGATGTTGATCTTTTCATGGGCTTTCTGGCCTTTTGTATACCTGCTTTAGAAAGATGCTTATTTAAGTCATTTGCCCAATTTTAATTATTTTTTTCTTTTTTCTTTTTTAAGTAGAAGGATTTCTTTATGAATTCTTGATATTAAATCTTTATCAGATATTTAGTTTCCTAATATTTTCTCCCTTTGGGTAGGTTGTCCTTTTACTATCCTGATAAATTCCTTTATTCCTTTGAGGCACCAACATTCTTTTCATTTTGTTTATATATATATATGATCAATTCCTCACGGTCAGTTCTGTGAATGTAATCCTATTTGGAAATAGAATCTTTGAAGATTTTATTAGCTGAAATGAGGCCAATATGTGACTTGTGTCTTTGTGAAGAGAAGAAACTGAAAACCAACAGACAAAGACTTAATTCACAATACAATTTAGGTTGATATTAATTTCAATTAGCTGGCAAACAATATTGAAGAAATGTGTTCAATAAATTTTTAATCTGAAACATGTTCAGCTATTTTATATGGATAATTAAAGAGCAAATATATTATATTTTTTTCTGGTTGTTTGCAGTTTTGGCATTGCTAACACCCTATACACTTCACTCAGATTCCAATCTGGAAGATATATCACCCTTGGTGTCTCACCTCCAATTACCAAAGGAATTGGGTTCCTATGGTGATATCAGGATTATTTGATGCCTCAGTCTAAGAAAGCAATGTTATAGAACATGTTAAATTTGTTTAAGATGTGATTTCTCTTTCCAGACTAGATAAACAAGGGTCAGCCATGGAGATTCTGGTTCCCAACTAAGGTTATAACCTCTGGTCTTGGACAGGCAGATTGAGTCTCTGTACCTCAGCAACCACACCACAAACAAAAGACAGGAACACCTAGAAGCTTGAGAGTTACTAGGAGTTATGGGAATGGGTGGGAAAGTTAAATTTTCTCTCTATTGCATCTTCAAAATATCAGGTACCACTTAGGTGACTACATCCTGGTGAAAGTTCAGGGGTTGCAGCAAGCAATCACCTCAGGCAATGTTGGATCTCCACACCAGAATAACATTTCTCTTAGTGGGTCCTCCATTGTGGTAGCCTAGGCACGTGAACAATGGTAACAGTTTACCCAAAGTGATTAGAGAGTAAACTCACCAAGCCACCCCATTAACGCATGTGCAGTTACAAACTTTCCCTGTTTTTCTCTGCTTTGATAACACGTACAAAATGAGTGGAACTGGCCCTCACATGGAAAACAAATTCACCAACTCATATTGGTTCTTTGGATGAGGTGGTGATTGCAGGCACTCATTCACCATTACTTCATGGCAAAATCAGGCTCATTAGACTTATAATTGGCCTACTGAATATCATAACAACAAATCCCTGGTGCATGTCACCTGTGTTCCATGAGGATTTGTTTTCCATTGTGGATCTCATTAGACATTGGAGTGTCTCCCACCAGGAGAGGGATTCTGGTGTATCAGAATATGAATATCTACCATCAATGTTGATAATGACCTCATGATACCTACCCATCACAGGGTTCCCTAAAATACATTCCTGGGAAGACAATTGAACAGGTGTTTCTATTCTGCAATCCTAGTCCTCATAATTTGTTTAGGTGTAAATGTCCTAGAACAAATGGCTTGTAACTTGTCTCTCTGCTTGTAACTCTGGAGGAAATAACTGATGCTACTGCCCAAGCAATTCAAAATTATTAATACTCATTAAATAGATAACCATATAGCTCTTGATTATCTGATACTAAAACAAAGGGGTGTCTCTGCTGTTGACAATACATCATGTTCTGTCTACATAAACAATTTGTTTGAAACTGAACCCCCCAAAAAAGATACATGCTTAATTGTAATGACTGCAATCTTAAAAGGTGAAATCCCCCTTGAACTCCTCATTTGCCTTATTTGACTGAGTTAACCCTAGCACCTGGGGTTTTTGGTTGGGAAAGTTGCTCCCAGAAAGCCTGATCCTCCTCCTGGTGGTGGTGCTCTTATTGGCCCTGGTTAAATGCTGTGTCAAGCTGGTTGAAAGTCTCTGAATGAGCCCCTGCTATCTAGATTATTCAGGTAGTGCATTGCACCTATCTCTGCCTTCAAATCTGAGGCAGCCACTGGTCTTACTAGTGTAACATGCTATTGAGAACATATTTCTTGTAGACCAATAAGGGTCAGGGAATGGATTATTGGGGAAGTAAGCGTCTAATGACTTGCAGTCCCTTTTCAGGTTTGCCCAGAAATAGGCCTGGGCAAGGAACAGTACCTAATTCACTGCCTAGAGGCTATTTATTGACATCATTCATGACCCAGATTCTTCTTCCTTATAGGGTTATCCTCCCCCTTTCTGGGACCTCAGTGAACTGTGTTCTACTCTGGCATTAACATTTCATGGCACCTGTTAAATCCCACTAATATACCTGTTCCCAGTGAGAAGAGATTGTAGATTCCCCACTACAAAACAAGAGGGGTGTGTGCAGGTCATTGCCTTGCATCAACTGTTGGGAGGAACCTGCTCGCCATGGGATAATGACATCTACTATTATAGTGGAACCTTCATCTATCTCTTCTCTATATGAATATAGCATTGCTCCAAATGGTGCTTGTGTGTGATTTTCCTTCTCTCATGATGGCAATACCTGTATCATAGACTGGAAAGAAGTCTTTGGACTCCTATTCTTGATAGCGTGCATACTCATGACCTTTGTTATTTTCCATGAAGTAGTGCTTCTCCACTGTGATTGGTACCTGGTACTTACTTTCTTGACACATATGTTATCACCACCCTATATTTTGTTAATAATATAATTTTTGAATAAATATCTTCTAAATCAAATGACATAGAAAAATAAAAGTATGTATTTTCTTTCCCCATATTACATTTTTTATTCTGTTCCTTTATTCATGTAGATTAAACTTCTGACCTATATCATTTTCTTCTCCCTGAAGAACTTCAGTCAATATTTCTGCAGGACAAATTTTATTGTGATCAATTCCCTAAGTTGTGGTTTTCAAAGAAAGCCTTAATTTCTCCTTCACTTTTGAAGAATTATTCCCTAAATATACAGCATTAGAGTAATGATTTTTTTTCTTTCATCACTTTACATATTTCACTCCACTCCCTTCTTTTTTGTATGATTTAGCACAAGGTGTTTACTGAAATTTTTATCTTTATTACGTTATAGATAGGTCTTTTTCTCTGGCTTCTTTCAAAGTTTATTCTTTGTGTTTGGTTCTCTGCAAATTGAGACATAGATTTTGTTGTGGTTGTTGATATTTATTCCCCTTGCACTCCTCTGAGCTTCCTGACACTGTGGTCTGGTGACTGTTATTAATTTTGAAAAGTTCTTGAAAATTATTACATTAAATATTTTCTATTATTTTCTCTCTTCTTCACACTTATATTCAAATTATGGTTATACTATCTCTCTTGAAACTGTACCACATTTTTGGATGTTGTCTCCTGGTATTATCACATATTTCTCCTTCTCATTTAATTTTTCAGTTTGAGAAAATTCTATTAATGTATTCAAGTTCACTGATTACTTTCTTGCTGTGTCCAGTCTTCAGATAAAGCCACAATAATTTTCTTTTTTCTGTCACGGTGTAGGTGTATTTTTTTCTTATTTACTTTCAATTTGGTAAAATATACACAATTATATATATATATATCTTTGTTTTCATATCTTTGAATGAATTTAATAACTAGAAGTGGGTTAGCCAGGCCATATGGCAATTTTTTATTTAAACTTCTAAGGAATCACCAAAAACATTTTTCCAGATTCAATGTACCATTTTACATTCCCACCAACAATGTGCAAGAGTCATAGTTCTCTGGATCCTCACCAACAGTTGTAGCTTTCCATTTTAAAAACAAACAACATAGCCATCTTTTGTGTGTTAAGTGATATCTCATTGTGGTTTTCATGGGCTTTTCCCTGATGAATAATGGTATTGAGCATATTTCCATCTGCTTATTGGTAATTTTTATATGGTTTTTGGATAAAAGCCAATTTAAGATCTTTGTTCTTTTTTTAATTAGTTGATTTGTCTTTTTGTTGTTGATATTTAGAATTTCATTTTATATCCTGGATAATAAAACCTTATCAGATATATGATTTGCATGATTTTATAGGTTTTGATAAAATTTACAATTGTCTGTTTCTATCATTTCAATATCATGCTGGACATTCCAATGTCCTAAAAAATGACCCCATGTAACAACTATTTTCTCCTCTCCCTCCCCTCAGAACCTCTGGTTGCCACTAGCTTTATATCAGTGATAAGAGTTCTTCAATTGCTAGAATTATAATAAGTCAAATAAAAATTATTAGTCTACTTTAGTCCATTGGTCATTCCCCAATCTTGAGAATTTGGGATGGTGATGCCCACTGTTTCCAATTGAGAGGAGCTTAGATCCTTTGTGTAAGATGGATAGAATTGTCTTGCCTGCAGTTGCAGACACTCTCTGTTCCTTTGGATGAGCATTGTCTATTGATAATCTCCTTGATGGTTGTCCTGGGTGAGTCCAATTAACTCAAAATAAGTGTTGCAACTCTGCTGAGATTTGGGGTTCAACCAGCACAATCTTCATATTCCCTTCAACTCATTCTTTTTTTTTTTAATTATTTTTCTCTTTTTATGCTTTCCTTCTACCAGTTAAGACACTATACACAATTTTTTATTTTAATAATTATCTAAAACATCTCTACCATGCACTTTATTTTTAATCCAAACTTTTGTCATATTTCATACAATAAAACCTATTATGTACTTTAATTCAAATCTTTCTTGCATCTAATGCCTTATAAGAAAGCCCTGTAAAACTTAGTGGTTTAAAACAAAAATTATTATTATCTTTCATGTGCTTTTGATTTACTGGAATGAGTAAGGAAGTTCTCTGGGCAGAGTTCACCCTTGACTTTGAAGTTAGGTGATGGTTGCAGTCACCTGAAATCTCCATTGGGCTCTATGTCCAAGAAGGCTTCATCACTCTCATATCTGGTGTGTCAAAGCTATTTCATGTGGACTTTCTCTCAGCAGACAAGCCTGGGCTTCTTATGTGGATTATACATTCTCAATTGAGTCCCCAGCCACTCTTGTCAGTGTCACTCATTGAGACAAGAAATTTTATCCAGAGATCCTTCACCTGCTGAGAGAGTGGGTGAGGTTTAGTTGTAGTTTTCCCTAACACTGAGTGCAGAGTTTTTACATTACCTACCATATTCAGGGGTCTTCTGTATGACCCTTACCTATGTTGGGCCTTGTGTTTTGTCTCCTTTTATCCATATTAAACAAGGCCATGAACACTGATACCATTTTTTTTAATTTATTTTGAGTGATTTAAAGGTTGAATATTTTCTTAGGAAAGCTGGCTTAGCACAAAAAGTCATCTACAGCTATTGCCCCTACTCTTTCTCAGGAGGGAGGGGAAGGTAGGTAGAGTTTGATCTGTTTCTAGGGGACACCATCAGATTAAACCCAACCAGTACAAAAAGTAAAGGGCATCCCTTGTTTCAACTTACCTCAGGCAGAGTATTGTGGTGAACTTAAAGACACGGCACCTTCTAAGAGCAATGGGGAACAGCTCACTGAAGGGTCCTTCCCCAATAAAAGGGGTACAAGGCCCAGCTAAGCTAGTGACAGTTAACTAAAGAACACAAATCATGGGGACTGGGATTTGCTGAAAAGTTTCATGTAGCCTAGATTGGAAGCCTCATTCCCAACCACTCCCCCAAAAGGTATTAAGAAAGCCAAGAAATAAAGACACAGTAACACCTTAAAGATGTGAAGAATAGCTGGCAGGAAGCCAAAGAGAACCACTTGCTGGGAAGATCAGGAAAGTACAGATTAAGGGAGCTAAAGAGAAATTTGGCAGCTTTTTGGGTCTAGTCCATAGATAGATTGGAAATGATCAATACACTTTTGGTGGATTCTAGGGCTTGTTTTGGTGGGGAAAACAGGCCTGGGTAAGCTGTCCCCATGGGAATCCTATACCAAAATTAGTTTTCCAGGAAATAGCAGGTAGAGAAAACAAAAGGAGGGTTAAAAATACTTAGAGGCAAATAAAAAATAATCAGAACTGATTAATATTCCCAGAGGAGGAACAGGGAAAAGGAAACTTTCTCCTGGTGATGAAATTAGTATACATACAAATAGTGCAATTTCAAAAACTCTGCAATATACTCAGGGCAAGAATAATATGAATATGCACGGAAAATCTGATTAGTTAAACAAGAGATATTTTAAATGTCTAAAACAATTTTAACCAAGTGTCAAAGGGAAACATTAGCATGAAATGATTAACAATAAAACTCTAGACTCAAGAGAAAACCTGAGCCTAGAATAAACACACCAAGAAAATCTGATCCCAAAACACCATAAAATATTACAAGCAATACTAAGAAAAAGGAAGATATGGCCCAGTCAAATGAACAAATTAAGCCTCCAGATGAGATACAGGTGTTGAGACAACTAATTATAGATGGTCATCAAAACACATTAATATATTCAATGAAATGACTAAAGAGATTAAGGATATTAGGAAGACATTGAAAGAAAGAAGAATTTGAAAGCATGCAATGAAAAGTAACAGATATTATGGGACTGAAAGGCAATATAAATCAAATAAAATATACACTGGAAGCATGCAACAGCAGGCTTTAAGAAGCAGATGAAAGGATTAGTGGCATAGAAGGCAGGGTTCTGCATTAAAAGAGACTGAAGAACAGAAAGAGAAAAGAACAGAAAATTGAGCAGAGACTCAGGGAAGTGAATGACATCATATGTGTCATGAGTATAAAAGAAAGAGAAAAGAAGGTAATAGGAATAGAAAGAATATTGGAGAAGGAAATAATGGGTGGAAATTTCCCAAATCTTTTGAAAGACATAGATATCCACATCCAAGAGGTAAAACTCACTCCAAACAGAATAAATATGAACAAACTTACTCCAAGACACATACTAGTCAGAATGTCAAATGAAGATAAAGAGAGAACTCTGAAAAATAAGTCATCACATACAAGTGATTCCCGATAAGATTAAGTGCTGATTTCCCATTAGAAAACATGGACATGAGAAGTCAGGGCTATGATATATTTAAGACACTGAAAGATAAAAACTGCTAGCTAAGAATTTTATATTGGGCAAAAATGTCCTTCAAAAATGAGATAAAGTTTGATATTCATAGTCAAACAAACTAAAAGAGGTCATTAGCAGTATAGAAGCCCTACAAGAAATGCTAAAGGGAATTCTGAAGGCAGAAAGGAAAAGACATGAAAGAGAGCCTTGGAAAAGAGACTATAAATGAGGGTTGTTAGCAAAAGTAACTAAAAGTGTAAAAAGAGTGATATATATATAATAGCATTGAGTGTTAATAAAATAAATTACCCAATCAAAAACACAGGCAGGTAGAATGGATAAAATAGCCATCTAAATGCTGTCTATAAGAGACTTACCAGTGACCTAAGGATACAAATAGTTTGAAATTGAAAGAATGGACAAAGATATTCCATGCATGCAGTAACCAAATAAATAAATAAATAAATAAATAAATAAATAAATAAATAAAGCTAAAGAAGCTCTACTTAGAACAGATAATGTAGGCCTTGTAAGTAAAGCTGCCATTAGAGACAAGGAGGGATAGTATATTAATAAAAGAGGCAATACACCAGGAAGAAAGAACAGTCATAAATATTTATTCACCTGATCAGGATGACCCAAAATATATGAGGAAAACTGAAGAGAGAAATAGATCTTTCTACAATAATAACTTGAGAATTCAATAAACCACTCTCATCATTGGACAGAACATCTGAACAGAAGACCAATAAGGTAGAGAAGACCAATAAGGTAAAGAAGTAGAGAGAATAAATAACATAAATGAACTAGATATAATAGACATATATAGAATATTGCATCCCATGGGAAGCGGCTGTGGCTTAATCAGTAGGGCTCCCGTTTACCATATGGGAGGCCCCAGGTTCGGTTCCCGGGGCCTCCTGGTGAGGGCAAGCCTGCCCGCACAGCGTGGTTAGCTGACCCAGCGAGCACAAGCAGCAAAGGGGGCATAGATAAATAAATAAATAAATAAATAAATAAATAAATAAATAAATAAATAAATAAATAAATAAAAATGAATATTGCATCCCAAATCAGCAGGATATACATTCTAGTCAAGTATTCATAGACCTTTTTCCCAGATAAATCATGTTGGGTCACAAACCAGGACTCAATAAATTTAAAACTATTGAAATTATGCAAAACACTTCCTCTCACCATAATGTAAGCTAGAAATCAATACCAGGTTAAAAAGGGTAAATTCACAAATCTACGTAGATTAAGTAACACATTCACATGATCACTGGGTCAAAGAGAAAATTGCAAGAGAAATCAGGAAATATCTTAAGATGAATGCAAACAAGAACACAACACATTGAAACTTATGGTATTCAGCAAAGGCATTGCTGAGAGGAAATTTTATAGGTCTAATTGCTTACATTAAAAGAGAAGAAAGAGGTAAATCAAAGACCTACTTCACACCTTGAGGAACTAGCAAAAGGACAGCAAACTAATCCTGAAGCCAGCAGAAGGGAAATAATAAGGATTAGAACATAAATAAATGAAATTAAGAACAAAAATTATAATTAAAAAAAATTTTTTTTGGCTCCTTGAGAAGGTCATCAAAGTCAACAAACTCTGTTAGATTCACAAATAAAAACAGAAAAACAGAGAAATGTTACAAATAAATCAGAAATGAGTAGGGGAACATTACTACTGACCCCACAGAAAGAAACAGGAACATAAGGAGGAACTGTGAAAAATTTTATACCACCAAACTAGAGGAAAAAGTAAAATTGAAAACATCCTTTAAACCCACGAACAGCCCACAGTGACCCTAGAAAAATACAAGACCTCAACAATCCAATCCCAAGGAAAGAGAATGATATAGTCATCATAACCCCCCATAAGTGAAATACCCAGTACCTGATGGGTTCAATGGTGTATTTTACCAATCATTCAAAGATGATCTCACACAAATTTGTTCAAATTATTACACAATTTTGAAGAGGAAAGATCACTACCAAACCCATTCTATGAATCCAAAAACACCTTAACACCAAAGTCAATTAAAGATACTATGAAAAAAAATACAGACCAATTTCTCTAATAAATGTAGATGCATACATCTACAACAAAATAATTGCCAATTGTGATGGTTAGGCTAATGTATCAAATCAGCCAGGTAATGGTGCCCAGTTGTTTGGTCAAGCAAACACTAGATAAATTATAATATGTGGGCATTTTATGGACTTCAATCATCAATGATTCGATTGTATATATGGCTGATTACATCTACACCTGAGGAGATTCCCATCAGCAATGAGTGGCAGCTCATTCAATCAGTTGAAGGCCTTGAAAGGAGAAGTGATTTCAGTATTCAGAGTGAGAATTTCCATCTCAACATCAGACAGACAGCATCTCCTGTGGAAGTCATCAAGGACCATAACTGGAAATTCTGGCTTGCAGCCTGCATTATGAAATTTGGACTTGTCCATCCCCATACTCACCTGAAACAAGTTTACAAAATCTCACTCTATTTATAGATATCTTCTGTCAGTTCAGTTTCCCTAAAGAACCCTGGCTCATACTGATTGGAATCAAGAATTGTTCTTGAGAAACATAATCTTAAAATCTGAACTGGTTCTGGGATTTTCACAATTTGCTCTCTACTCTTATTCAATTCAAGGGCATTAATGACTCTGTTTCCAATAATCACTGCCACTAACAGTGCATTTCATGAGTTTGCAATAGAGATATGCAAAATATCACCACTCGATATGAATACTTCAAGCTTATGATAGACAAGGTTCTGTGTGAGAGTACTTTTAACACCTTAACAAAAGTTTTGTGGAGTTAAAACTTGCAATGATGTTGTCTGGCTGTTCCTAAATATGCTGGACACAAAAGAAAGGGATGAGATGAAAGCTTTAAATTTACAACTTCAGTTCCCTATGAATGATTTGAACGTTTCTATGTGTGCCTGAAAAAAAAATCTTGTTTCATGCAGCCACAGACTTGAGACCTCTGAAAACCATAAACAGAGTATCATTGAGCAAATAGCAGGGTTCCAAGGGAAACTAAAATCTCAACCTTACAGGGTGCTGCTGTAAATGCGATGGGATAGATTTGAAAGGAATAAAATTCTGAGGATTGGGTAGGAGACATATGGATTAATGATGATGGGAGTGGGGACGTTGAAACTTTAAATTCAGCTGATTCATTACCAGATAAATCTGTAATTGCTTTTAGTAGATAGCCACCCACCATCCTCCCCAAACTGAGGAGAGACATGAGACTACTCTACTTCCACCATGCCCTAGGGAGTTAACAAACAGATTTCAATTTGTCCTCAAGAGTCTGTCATCCAACACCCACATGAAGAGATTAAGCCTGCTTCGCCAGATAAAAATGTAAGAGAATGCCCTGAGGTAATTGGTTTTCAAGACACTTCTAATGATTCTCCTTACCCACTTCCATCACCCCTCTTTTCTTTCAGACCTATAACTAGACTAAAGCCATTATAAGCCCACAAAGGTGAAGTATAAAGTATGGCCAATTAGAAATTATGTTATACTCCAGAAGAAGTGCATGAGTTTTCCAATTTACATAGCTAAAAATCAAGGGAATATGTGTGCACATGGATATTAATTGTGTGGGATAATGGTGGAAGGAATATAAAGTTGGATCAAGCTAAATATATTGGTATGGGCCCACTAAGCAGAGATTCTGGATGCAATGTTAGAGCTTCGGGGGTTAGAAAGGACTGTAACAGTTTGTTTGGCTGGCTGAAATATGGACCAAAAAATGGCCAGCATTGCCTGAGTTCGAGATGCCAGAATTGCCTTGGTATATTGTAGAGGAGGGGACCCAAAGTCTTAAAGAGATGAGTGTTAGGATGGATTTACTATCTAAGACTTGCCCACCAACCCCAGGAATGTCCAGAAGACACTTATTACACCAGGACTGTGAGGAATAAATTTCTGAGACTAACTCCATATTCCCTGAAGAGTGCTGTAGTTTCTCTTCTCCGTAGGTCACATATTATCATGAGAACTGCTGCAACAGAACTAGGATCCTTAAACACTATGGGGATTATCAGATTCTGGGCTATCAGAAGCCAAGTGGCAACACTTAAAGGCCAAAGAAATATGGGTGTGGCTACTGCAATGAAAAGCAGACTGAAATCAGCAATCAAAATATTCCTAGTTGCATGGATCTATTTCATTGGTTAACAGATCTTCAGGTACCTCAAAGTAAAATAAATGGGTTGTCTATTAAATTCCTACTTGATCTGGATAAGAAGAGTTCTAGGTTGAGAAACAAAAGCCCAATATGAATTATAGAATAATAGAATCATGGCCATTTATCAATTCCTAGATTTGAGATAGCTTACAGACCTAGAGCCTTTGAATGAGGGGATGGCCAGGTCCCCTTGGGAAAGGACCATGTTACACAGCCAAAAAATTTACACTCTTAAAATTTCTCCCATCCTTCTCCAAAATGACCTATAGCTTTAACCAGTGAAAGTGCATTAGGGGAAAGAAAAATGATCAGATATTTCAGAGATTATTAGATTATGGCTTAGAAGTGACATTAATTCCAGGAGACACAAAATGCCATTGTGGTCCCCCAAATCAGAATAGGGTCTAATGGAGGTTAGGCTATTGATGAAGTTTTAGCTTAGATCCATCTCACAATGGGACCAGTGAGTTTCTGAACCCATTCTGTGGCTATTTCCCCAGTTCCAGAATGCATAATTTGGAAAAAGACATACTAAGCAACCCCACATTGGTGGCATGACATGTGGAGTGGGGGCTATTATGAGAGGAAAGGCCAAATTGTAGGCACTAGAACAGTCCCTACCTAGCAAAATAGTAAATCAAAAGATATGGACTGTTGTTAGTAGTAATATTTTGATAATATTCTTTCATAATTTGTAACAAATGTCTTACAACAATGTGAGGTGTTTGTGGTGGGGTGATGTATGGGACTCTTGTAAGATAGTATGCATGTTTGTTTTGTAAGTTCATAACTTTTACTATACACCTATTGTTTATATATATTCATGTATGAATGATATATTTCAATAAAATGTAAAATAGGGTAATAAAGAAAAAAGTAATAGCTGATTCCTGCAGGGATTTCAGAAATCAGTGCCACCATCAAGGACTTGAAGGATGCAGGATTGGTGATACACACCAAAAATGCATACAACTCTCCTATTTGGCCTGTGCAGGAAACAGATGGATCTTAGAGGCTTATCATAAACTTAACCCAGTGACTACAATTGCAGATGCTGCTCAATATGTGGTATCATTGCTTGAGCAACTCAACATATCTTGTGGTACCTGGTATGCAACTGTTGATCTGGAAAATGATTTTTCTCTATGGCCATTAGAAAGGACCAGCAGCTCTGGAGACACTCAGGTCCCACAGTCATGGCAGATAGCTCTGGAGACTGGTGCATTGCCAGTGGGTCATACTTTGGAGTTTGTGCTCCTAAGTATGACAGAGTTGGACTCAGTTGTTACTTCTCTACACATGCCTCTTCTGTCCCTTCTATTTGAAACTATAGTCGGTGCTGGAGGTAGTAGGTGTACACCAAAGAGACTTGAATCTTTGGGCTGTCCATGTGCCAGCTGGGCCCTGAGCCTCAGCAGAGTTGCATCACTTACCCTCCAGTTCATTGGACTCATCCAGAACAACTAACAAGGAGGTAAGGATGGACAACCACCCTACTAAGAAACCAAGAAAGTCAACAAGCAAAAAAGTCCCACCCATCAGGTATATGGGATTGAAGTCCCCTGTCAATTAGAGGTGGAGTGGGCATCACCATCCTAGAATCCTCAGGATTGGGGAATAAAATATGGATGAGAGTGGATGTATTGGTATTCTACTATAGACTTATTGTGATTCTAGCAATGGAAGGAATATTGATGTGGAGACAGTGGTCAATGGAGGTGTTGAAGACAGGGAGAGGGTAAAAGAGGTGTAATATGGGGGAACTTTTGGGACATGGAATTGTTCTGAATGACATTGGAATGATAGATATAGGCCATTACATAACTTACCATACCTACATAATTGAGTGGGAGAGAGTGTAAACTGCAATGTAAACTATAATCCATCTTTAGTGGCAATGTTCCAAAATGTATTCATCATTCGCAATGAATGTAACACACTAATGGGGAAAAGTGGGAGGTGTGGGTAGTGAGGCATACGGGAATTCCTTATATTTTTCATGTAACATTTTATGTAATCTAAATGTCATTTAGAAAAAATAAAAATGTATTTAAAAAAAGAAAGGATGACCAGAAACAGATTGCTTTCAGCTGGCAAGGGCAGCAATATACCTTCAGTGACCTGCTTCAGGGGTATATCAATTTTCCAGTCCTTTGTCATAATATTGTCTGCAGGGTACTTGAACATCTCTCCATCCCACAAAACATCACACAGGTCCATTATATTGATAATATCATGTTGATTGGACTAGTGATCAAGAAGTAGCAACTACTCTAGACTTATTAGTAAGGCATTTTACGTGATAGATGATATATATGTCTCTTATTGTTTTTATTTAGAGATTAATAATTGTTTAAGGTGAAGTGTATGGTTGCCAAGTTGACAAGGCATGGACTGTGATGTTTAAACTAATTTGTCAACTTGTCCAGGTAATGGTGTCCAGTTGTTTGTAGAAGCAAGAACTAGGGTAATTGTAATACTTTGGACTTTAAACATCAGTGTTTTGATTGCATATATGGTTGATAATATCTACAATAAACTGAGAAGATTGAAGTCAGCAATACATGCCATCTCATTCAATCTGTTGAGGGCATTAAAATAAGAAGTGAAATCACTTCTTATTAATAGAAATAAAGCATTAATAGAAATAATTTGCCTCTCTACTCCAGACAGCCAGCATCTTCTGGGGAACTCATTAAATGCCTTCATTGACTTACACCCTGCCCTATGGAATTTAGACTTGTGCATCCCCAAAGTCAGGTGAGATAATTTTATAAAATCTCATACTATTTAAATATATCTATTGGTTGTTTCCCTAGAGAACCTTAATGCACCAATCAAATCTAAAAGTGTTTTAAAAAATTATATATCATCAAGTGGGTTTTTTTCTAGCTATGCAAAGGAGGTTCAACACAAAAAAATCAATCAGTGTAATACAGCACATTAATAAATTGAAGAAGAAAAGTCACATCATCATATAAATTGATGAAAAAAAGACATGAGACAAAATCCAGCATTCTTTCTTGAAAATACACACTTCAAAAGATAGGAATAGAGGAAACTTTCTCAACATGATAAAATACATTTATGAAAAAACCCACATCTAACATCGTATTCAATGGTGATAGACTGAAAGCTTTCCTAGTGAGATTGTGAGCAAGACAGGGATGGCCTCTCTCACTGCTGTTATTCAATATTGTTATTCAATAATCTTGAGTCAGAGAAGCCAGTGCAAATAGGCAAGATGAAGAAATAAAAGGCACACACATTGAAAGGAAAAAGTAAAACTTTTGCTATTCACTGGTGATATGATCCCAAACCTAGAAAATCCCAAAAATTGACAGTAAAATTATTACAGCTAATATTGGAGTTCCTTAAAGTGGCAGGATACAAGATAAATACTGAAAAAATTGGTAGCATTTCTATACACTACTAATGTGCCATCTGAGGAAAAGTCAAGAAAAATATTCCATTTTCATTAGTAGTTTAAAGAATAAAAAATTTAAGCATAAACTTAACCAAGGCTATAGTGTATCTGTAATCATAAAATGACATAACATTGCTAAAAGAAAACTAAGATGACCACAGTTTATTAAAAGATGATCTGAGTTCATGGGTTGTAATACTAAATATGGTTAAGATGTCAATTCTATGCAAATTGATTTAAAGATTGAATGTAATCCCAAGAAAATTTCCAATCAACTTTTTTTGCAGAACTGGAAAATCCAATTATCAAGTTTATTTGGAAATGGAAGATTCCTGCACCACCAAAAATATCTTAAAAAATAGCACAAAGATGGAAGACACTCACTTCCTGACTTTAAAGCACATTACTTGGGTAGGTTGCCTTTTTAGGTGTGCGTGAAATCTAGATGGAGCTGCAACTCCTACCCTACAGCTCAATGGACTCATCCAAGTCACCTGGTGAGGAGACAACGATGGGAAATGGCCATCCCAGGGAATGGAGAGGGCCTGCATCTGCAGACAGGATCATCCCACCCACCATATCCATGGGATATAAGCCCTCTCTCACTTGGAGTTGGAGTGGACATCACCATCCCAGTCGCCTCTGGATTGGTGGAAGAACTATGGACTAAAGTGGACTTGATGGTATTCTCTTGCTCACATATGGTGATTCTTGCAATGCAAGAAATTATAACAATGAGGTGGAGCTAGTGGCCACTTGACAGTTTTTGGGTAGGGAGGGGATGAACAGTTGAAATACAGGGGCTTCTTTGGGAGTTGGAGGTTGTCCTGAGTACTGTTGTGGCAATGGATGCAGGCCATTTTAAATCAGCACACACCACTCATAACTGAGTGGGAGAGAGTGTGGTCTACAGTGTGAACTGTGGTCTATGGTTGGTGGCAAGGCTCCAGGATGTGTAAGTTCATTGAGGTTGGTGGGCCACACTGTGGGAGATGTTTGTGTTGGATGTGGTGGGAGGTGTGGGAGGTGGGCAACACGGGAATCCCAGTGGGTTTGGTGTAATATTTTAGGTAATCTAAGCACCTCTTAAAATATATGTATATATATATATATAAATAACATTTTTGTAAGCAAATACACATATATGCATATATATTTATATATCATTTTGCAAATGTTTGTATGTATTGTGAGAATTTTGATTTTTACCCATAATAAAGAAAAATAAATAAATAAAGCACATTACTTAGCTACAGCAGCATAAAAATAGACAGACTGACCAATGGAATTGAATTTAGAGTTCAGAAATAGACCCTCACATCTATGGCTAACTAATTTTTTTAAAGAATTATTTAATTATTTATTTATTTATTTATTTATTTATTTATTTATTTATTTATTTATTTATTTTACTTTATCCCCACTCACTCAGATATTGTCTAATCTGTCTCCTCATTGTTTGCCTTCTCCAGGAGGCACAGTAAACTGAACCCAGAACCTCCCACATGGGTAGGCAAGTGACCAATGGCCTGAGCCACATCTACTCCTTGTGGGTTGTGACTTCTGCTGGCTTGTAGCATCTGCTCATTTAGGCATCTGCTTATTGCAGCAGTTAGTGTCTTTCCCATTGTGACAGATGTGGCATCTAACTCATAGCAGTGCATGTGGCATCTAGCTCACCATGGCATTGGGTTCTTTGTGGCATCTAGCTTATTGTGGTGGGTGCAGGTCTTCTTTAGGAGGCAATGGGACTTGAACCTGAGACCTCATATGTGGTAGGGGGCACCCAACTGGTTGATCCACATCCTTCAGTTGATTTTTGACAAGGCTGTCAAACCCACCAGCTGGGTCAGAACAGTCTATTCCACAAATGGTGGTGGGAGAATTGAATATCTATAGGCAAAAGAAAGAAAGAGGACCTTTACCTTACACCTTACACAAGAAGGAACTCAAAATGACTAAAATACCTAAATATAAAATCTAGATCAATAAAATTTCTACAAGAAAATGTAGGGGAGCATCCTCAAGTTCTGGTGGTAGGTGGTGTTTTCTTAAATATAATGCCCAATTTATGAACAACAGAAGTAAAATCTATATAAATGGGGCCACCTCAAATTAGAAATTTTGCCTTTCAAGGAACTTTGTCAAGAACCTGAAAAGGCAGTCTATTCAATAGGAGAAAATATTTTAAAGCAACATATCCAATAAGTTTGATTTTATGTTATATAAACACACACACATATATATATATATATACATAAACCTCAATGATAAAAATGGGCAAAAGATCTGAATAGACATATTTCCAAAGAGGAAAAAAATAGCCAAAAAAAAAAAAAAAAAAAAAAACAGCAGAAAACAAAAAGCAAAACAAAAACCATGAAGAAATGTTCACAATACCTAGATATTAGAGAAATGCTGATCAAATCTTTAATGATAGGGTAGAGGGTGTAGCTCAGTGGTTGAGTGCCTTTTACCCATGTAAAATGGTCCCACATTCCATACCCTGTACCTCCTAAAAAAAAATTAACCTTCAAAGACATATCATTTCATGCCCTATTGAATGGCTATTATTTTAAAAAACAAAACTAAACCAAAAACATAAAGCTACTTGTGCTGCAGAGGACATAAAGAAATAGAAACACTCTTCAATTGTTGGTGGGAATGTAAAAAGGTGCAACCTCTCTGGAGGACAGTTTTGTGGATCCTCAGGAAGCTAAATAGAAAACCTCCATATGATTAGGCAAATCTACTATTGGGAATATATTTCAAAGAACTGAAAGCAATGGCACAAGCAGACATTTTTGCACAATGTACTTCATAGAAGCATTATGCACAATTGCTAAAAGATGTGTTTCTGAAGGAACAGATGTAGCTCAGTGGTTGAGCATCTATTTCCCATATATGAGGTCCTGGGTTCAATCCCCAGTACCTTCTAGGAAAAAAAAAAAGACGTGTTTCTGTCTCTTTCCCCAATCACACACAGGCATTTTATTTATATATACTGTTGAGTCAGAGAAGCCAGAACATAAAGTGTCCATTCATATGAAATTGTAAAATAGTGTGAACTAAAAACTGTTTACAAAACTTATTCATGCAAAAGAGTATGAAGCTCATGATGGTGGTGACTTTTGAAACTGGGAGAGAATTACATGAGGGATTGTACTTGTTAAAACTGGTTAAAGGTTTGCTTGAGATCTGATAATTTTATTGTCATAA